>CAJNIZ010043848.1:78346-93691 GCA_905231905.1 Symbiodinium pilosum
GTTTAGGGTTAAGGGTTTACAGTTTTAGGGTTTAGCAAAATCGAACAGATCAACGACTCGGGGCGTCCAAAAGAAGGAAGAAGAAAAGCCGCTGTTCAAAACATCTTCGAATATATTATAATAGGGATTATATTGGGATCATGGAAAAGAAAATGGAAACTACTGTTGAGGGTAATTAGGTTTTAGGGTTTTGGGTTTGGGGAATGTACTATAATAGGGGCCTTTCGTTTGAAAACCCAAGGCTCCCGACCCCGGCCGCGAAAACATACGATCTCTGAAGTGACTATCCTCAAACCAAGACACCCTAAACCTCCAACCCTGAACCCTAGGCAACCAGTACCATTACTTCCTCTCCCATCACAAGCAGCTTCTTCAGCAATCAGCCGGGCAAGGTTGACACTTCTTGTGCTTGCGTAAATGGTTTGACGACTAGGCCCTCGACGACTAGCATCATCATCATCATCTTCTTCTTCTTGAAATGACACAGTAGGACTTAAACTAGTCTTCTGCGCAAGTAAGCATGAGAGAAACAGTGGTGGTTGTGCTATCCTTGCTGCACATTTGGGTACTGTACTAGACATGAAGCACCAGCTCACCAACAAGAGGAATAATGAGGTCGCGACAAGGGGAGAGGTAGAGATGCTAGTGTTGAAAGCGCGGTTAGCAGTAATGTTCACGAAAGCAGTACCAACTCTGATGACGATGATGTTTACGATGTAGACTGGGGATGATAAGGCAGTGGTAATGACGATGATGGAGGCTATATCGCTGTATATCCCTATATAACCCCATATCTGCCTTTTCAACCCTTTATAACCCCACATATTCCTATGTAACCCTATATAGCCCCGAAGGTGTTCAATTCCCAGCGGTTGGTTTTGAGGTTCCTTCAGTTTGCGCGGCTAAGGGTGAGGGACGAGAGGCTGGTTTTGTTGTTTAGTATCAGCCTATCAGCCTTCTGTCCCTAGATTCTGTGATAAAGTTGCCAAGCACGCAAGACAACGTAACGTCCAGTGTAATTACTGAAGGAGTACAACACCTGGCCCCAATCCAAATGACCTCACATCATCCCTCCGTATATCCAGGAGCTTGAAGGGAGCCCAAACTAAAATCAACTTCGTATTAAGAAGCGCCCCTCCCCCATCACTCCCCCTTCCTCCCTAGTAGTACCAGCGAGTACTAGTACTACCCAGAAGGCGACGCTTCCGAATTTTTTCTGCGTTTGGGCGGATTGGGCTTTGCAATACGGATGGTCGTAGTCCCGTCCCGTTCTGCTATCCGCATTCAATTGGAGACTTTTGAAAAGCTCCGGCGCTATGTCGAGACTCCTCATTACAGACATACTCTACTGGAGTGGTTTGGCAGTCTTTGTGTTAATTCAGGTAACATCCACCCGCTGCCTCTGCGGAACAAGCTACTGAACTGAAAGCTCTAGTACAATATAATCTGTGTATAACCCGCCGTTTCAATTTGATTTCGGCTGGTCCTTGTCTTCCAGTTTATGGGGTCCCAAAACCTGTCAGCATGGTCCCTATAAATCCCCGTATAATATCTACATACCCTTTTGCTAGGCAGGCGGCGGGAAGTATAGCAAGGCTTGTGAAGATCGAGCTTCAGCTCAGGGGCCACCTGGCTTTGCCGTGATCTTGAGTAGAGGCACCACATGTGGGTATAGGGTATAGATAGATGTGATTATATACATATATATATATATGCACATACACATATACACATATACACATATATATATATGTATGTCTACAGATAGGGCCAAAGCCAGACATAGTGTGAATCATATCCGTATATAAAGAGAGCGGGATATGAGAGAATAAAGTAGAGGGTTTGTGGAAGTCAAATGGTTGGCAGTGCAAAGCCCGGCTATGGTACTCCACGTGCTGCAGTAGAGGGCCAAAAATCTTATGTTGAGAGTGCTACAGACTTTCTCCGGCCCTCTACAAACTTATATTGTTTCCTGTGCTGTGCTCCATACGGCCTACAGGGTCCCCACACCGAGAGGATACACCATTGGCGGCTATTTGTTTTCCGTGGATGTATGCTTTACAAAGTAACCTTGAGCCGCACAACGCGGTGCCTCAGATCAATTTTTTCTTTGGAACCTGATCGCTGGGATTAAGCGACCTGCAGGAGACAGTTATAGAAATGTTGAGGTTGTCAGGGTAAAGCCCAATCTTCTTTGCGAGCCTCCTTGTCTTCCTGACTAACTTCTGAAGGTGAAGGTGCCTACGCCCAGATCCAGCTAAAGAGCCCCGTTACCATGGCAAAAAAACATTACAATCGATCACTTGCTTACTGGTGGTTAGCAGGTAATAACGGAATACATTATACAGGGATTACATATAGGAATTGTATTCCCTAATTCCCTATGAAGCACGAGCAAGCTAGGCCTCTCTGCATTCCTGGATGCAGATGACTTGACAGACCTATCCTGGCTGTTTTCAGTGCTGAGTCAGCGGCCTGACTTCCGAGATGAGTTTGCGGGTTGTTAATGGTTTAGGGTTCTAGGGTTTTAGGGTTTAGGGGCTTTTAAGGTTTTAGGGTTTAGGGTGTTGGGGTTTAGGGGGTTTCAGGGTTTAGGGGGTTTTAGGGTTTAGGGTGTCAGTAGGCAAGGAAGGAATAGTACGTGAAAATCAAAGCTGTTCTGTTTCGTGGGTCATTTTATAAGAGCGACTACATGGATCCATTTCTCCATTCCCTACTAAGAACCAGTCAGAAGAGCGTAGCAGTGACAACGAAACGTAGGGTTTGGATGCGGAGTTGGAAGTCCGGGATCGGAATTTGACAGACATCTTAAGGCTTGTAAGGTTTTGCAATGACTGGAGGTCTTCTATGGGTTCTAGAGGGGCTACTATAGGGATCATACCTCCATTCCCTACTAACAACCCGGCCGCTATACTTTTGTCCATTTCCTACTTGCAATCCTGTCCACAGCTACCACTCGCTGTGAAGTCTTAGTAGAATCCCTTGTTCGGGCTACTCAGGGTCATGCAGAATGTTCGTGCTGAGGTACCTCAGTCTTCTCTCCCAAGCCAAAGGAACGGCGGAGTAGACAAGGGTTTTCGTTGAATTTTCATCAATTTCACGGTAGAATAAATCATTAGTTCTGTAACTTGGCTCTCCAAGTGGGGTGAAACGAGAGGCTTCTTTTGGACCCCTATGCCATATCCTTAGCCAAAGGATCATCACCCCCGTTTTGATAAACTCCCATATCCCTAAATCCTAAGCCCCCAAACTCAACATGCTACTTGTAGCTGCCATGAATAGGGGGAACCCACTTTGGAGCCCAGAATATTGAAATCCTTCTGAAAGCAGCCCGCAATATGGCTTTTAATTTTGGGAAGCCCCTAAACCCTAAACCCTAACCCTAAATAGTAGTTTCCATTTTCTTTTCCATTATCCCTATACACGCCCAATATTACCCAATATATACACTATTTCACCACAGTTTCCATTTCATTTTCCATTTTCTTTTCCATTTGATTCTCCATTATAGGCCAATATGGTAACCCTAAACTCTAAACCCCCAAAACCCTAAACCCTAAACCCCCAAAAACCTAAACCCTAAACCCCATTTACGAAGCCAAAGGAACGTCGAATCACTTTTGATCATCGGGAGCCCCGAGCTCCTCACGAGGCCCGGTTTTCAGGGTTTGAGGTTTCAGGTTTCAGTAGGGTTCAGGGGTTTTAGGGGGTTTAGGGTTTTAGGGGTTTTAGGGTTTGAGGGTTTTAGGGTTTTAGGGTTTGAGGGTTTTCGGGTTTTAGGGTTTGAGGGTTTTAGGGTTTTAGGGTTTGAGGGTTTTAGGGTTTTAGGGTTTGAGGGTTTAGAGCTTGGGCTTCAATGGGTTTATGATTCAGGTCTGGGAGAGGTTGCAAGTAAAGGCTTGAGGACGGGCATAGGGGCCATATGGTTTCTCCGAGTCGTGGGTCCTTCACGACGGGTTCTTTGTTTCGATGTTTCGGGGCATAGATGCGAGAGCAAGTCGCAAGCATGTATGAGGATGCTGCCGGGGGATGGGACAACAATATCCCAACAAGCTCCTCTGCAGGAAGTGGTGTGTCGCGGAGATTGTGACTGCACGGCTGCCGGTCTGATGCCGTGAGATCTCTTGGTGTAGGAATTTGGGGTTAATTAAGGGCAAACCCTAAACCCTTAAACCCTGAATCTGAGGTGTCTTGGTTTAGGGCTTATGGTTTGCGAGTTTGGATTGGGTGGTCTCTGTGATGTGGATGTTTGCCTCAGAATTCTGGTCGGTTTTGTTGGGCGCCACTCCCGAAATGAAAGCAGCTACAGGGTCACAATTTTGGGATTTAGGAGTACCAAACCTCTTGTTGTTGTTGGTTAGGCTTTAGGAAGGTAGATCTCTCGTTCAGGTGCCAGGCAAATTCGAGAGATACGGATGTCTCAACGTAACGCCCAGATGATCCTTCATGGCTCACTACTTTGCCTGCTCTTTCCCCATAAAGTTCTGTGTATAGTGCTGATATGGAAACCTCGCGTTGCGAGCAACAGGCTATCCAAAGCTAACTTTGATGTCATGAAAAACAAGATCTGTTCTTGAAATTCTCTGCATGGCCTGTGAAGAGCTGTACCGCATCTCGCTTCACCACACGAAACCATGAAGGCTCATATCGAAGTCTCATATCACACTTGAAACATTCCACAAACCCAAAAACAAGTATTGAAGAGAAGAACAGCCGGCATATAAACCCTGCGAATCCCAGGTTACAAGGCTTGGACACCACGCTTCTAGTGCTGCCGGGTTTCTTTCTCCCTGCCGATTCCTTCATAGATGCCTGGCTCCTTCAGAGATGTTTGCTTAAGGTCTAATCGCAAGAACATTATGAATACTGCTAGCTCCCAATGATAATCCTACAGGAGCTACTAACCATCATATGGGTAGTTCCCAAAACATGGGGGTCCCGTTTTGGTACTCCTGAATATTAGGTGCCGCAATATAATCTATAACCAAAATGGGGCCCTCATCTTAGGAACTAGCCGTATGGTTAGTGATAACTGAGGTCTGTGCTTTGGGGTGTAGAAGTTTTCAGGATTATTATCTGGGCTGGAGTCCAGGCGGTAAAGATGGCAAGAATGCGCAAAGTGTAAGATTATAGGTTCAATATAGCTGTTGGCTTTGTATGAGCTACGGACTAAAGTTAGGTTGGTGCGGGTCCTATAGAGGGATGTATAGGGGGTTTTAGGGGGGACCTGTAAGGAATATGCTAGAACTGTAGTTCGGGGCTCATATATAGCAATATTCGTGTACGAGGTCCTCAAAGGCATGGGCGATTTTCCCTGAAATAAGGGGCCGCAAATGCCTAGTCTTGCTATTCCTATGTTTTTTTGATGCCTCTCCAAACCCTGCAGCATTTGCAGAATGTAATAGTTGGCCCTGAGGCGTGTGCCAAGATTCTTCTTTTTCGCCACCTCAGAGGCTTTATGAAAATGACCACAGCCAGATTCATGTCATAGCTTATACCCTATAGGGATCCAGGTATACAGATAATACCTACATTGGGCCTTAAAGTCTGCAGATATTGCCCACATTGGGCTCTTTCCCCTCTGATCTCCCAGTTTCCATGTCATTTTCCATTTGGTTTTCCATTTGATTCTCCATTGTTAGCGCTTGGGCTATTTGATTCCCTTCGGATAGGACTTCCGATTATCTGCACGAACGATGTAGCCTCAGTCGGAGGCAGGACCAAGGTTTGAAGCTGTTGTCCCACGGAACCCGAATAAGACATGAACCCCAAAGCATTGTTCCCTAAACCCATGCCCTTCCTCAGAAAGCCTAATAAGCCCCGCGAGCTGAAAACTCTCAAGCCCTGGTCCCGATCAGGAAGAATATGAGAGCATGGCACAGAACAGGAAGGAGCCACGCCTTGTCCAGATTTTCGGGTTGATGGGGGATCTGAAGCTGGATAGCCCTTCATAAGTCCTAGTGGGGTCTAGGGTTCAGGGCCTGTACTTGTGCCTGCACCTTTCGACTTCAACCGGCTCAAACCCAGAAGGACCCTTGTCCCGAACAGCCTCGCGTGCAGGAATTGGCCAGCTGGGGATTCGGAACGCAGGACATCAGCGAGACGATGAGGTGAGCTATGGGGATACTAGGAGTTTAGACTAGCTCAGGTAGGTTTGGGGTTTGGGCGTCCTTTCGGGAAGTCGTCTGCGGACTCGTCGGGTTTGAGGTTGCCTTGAACTCTACAGCCACCAACGGATCTCTGGTGTCAGGAATTGCAGGACCTGATAGCCCCACATGCGTAGTTTTGCGTGCTCGCAGTGGATGACAGACGACAGAAGAAGAATGACAAGACGAAGCAAGAAGAAACAGAGGATAAGAAAGGAAAGGAAGAAGAAAGACCTGGATGCCGTTCTAAACCCGTGTAGCAAGACGAAGGGCGGCATTTGGGTTCATGCAAGGGGTTACAAACACCCATGCACGCGCAAGCTTGCGCAAAGGCAGGCGCAAGAACAACCAGTTCCCAATTGATGCTGTCTATCTATATGTATACATTATTGACTTAAATGCATGTAAATGCCCAAGCGCGCAAGATGGCGCAAGGGTGAACCGTAACGCGGGGGCATTGGTATTCGAATTTAGAACAGCATCCATGCGAGACATGTAGCGTCAGCAAAAGTGGCAGGGGGATTTGGAGCTTGAGTTCTTATTTGGGAGCAGTACAGCGGGAGGTCTACAGAGTACTACAGTAGTGCTACGGTAAAGGGGAATCATACAGCTGGTTCCTCAAAGCGCAAGCGGTGCAGCGGGAGGTCTACAGAGTACTTCAGTGGTGCTACAGTAGCGTTGAATCATGAAGCGGGTTCCAGAAATCATGAGCGGACCAGGAGGAGGACGAGGAGTGGGAGGAGCAGAAGGAGAAACGGATGACAGCAGTAAATACAGGTCCTCTTGGACAGATTTTTGTTGTGAATGCAAGGTATAGCGGGATTCTGATTCAATGCTATGATCCACAGGAAACATGCAATCACGAGGTAGTCCAGCCTAGGCCAGAGTACAGGAACCTTTGGGGATGCCTGAGGAGATAAGGTTGAGGGTTTAAGGTTGAGGCTTTTAGGTTCGGGCTCGGGGGCTACAACATCATGACCCTCTCCGGTTTCCGGTATGTTTGTAAACTAGGACCCAAAGCTTCGACAGACTCCCACGTACTTTTTCAGGTGGTTGCGAAGGGTGAGGACGCTTTCTCTGGATAGGCCGCTCCGCTTGGAGCAGATGACAGAGGTCGTGGCTGGGACCCTCATGAGCATTAAGATAGGGGTACGCTCTTTAAACCCTAAACCCTAAACTGGAAATCCGTAGCCTTAAACCCAAAACCCTAACTCCTAAGCCCTAAGCCCTAAACCCTGAATCCTAAGCCCTAAGCCCTAAACCCTAAACCCTATGCTTGATAGGGATCAAGAATCGTTTAGGCTTTGGAGTTGAGGGGTTGAGCTTTTCTCGAGTAAAGATGCCCCTGAGGGATATGAGGGTATGTAGAGAGCCAAGGAACCTGCTTTGGCTGAGGGTTAAGTTAGTCTGTAAGAGGCCCAGCTTCATGAAATATGTGAAGTACCGCATCTACAACAGACTTGCTGGGTGTATTATTACTATGATTCGTACTATTAATAACTACTATAATTATTACTATAAGTTGATGCGGCTCCGGGGGTCCACACCCTGAATTCCAAAGTTAGACCTCAAAGTTTTAACCTGAAGCTCCAAGCCCCACGCCCAAGGGTTTAGGGTCCCAAAATTAGGGATCCATAGGGTTGTATAGGGGTATATAGGGGTTATACAGGGATAAAGGAAAAGGAAATGTGAGCTACTATTTAGGGTATAGGGTTGAGGTAGTTCCCAATTTTGAAAACAACCCGAGAGTGCGAGGTGAATCGTGTGACGAAAATGAGCAAGCCGCCCCAGGGGCAGCTGTACAACTCGGAGTGTATGATCCTGGCGAATCCGCACCTCAGCTAGATGGGGATGCCTTACATGGATCCATTCTTCTGAGAATGGAATATAATCCCCTCACCCCGACATCAACCCCCCCCCCCACACCCCCGCCTAATATTAGATATTCCCGTCATTTTGTATATTATACTATATTGGGAGTATTAATATTAGGGGGGTTGGGGGCTGGGGGGGTTAATACCAGGGGGAGGGGATTAGTCAAGTAGGTAGTGACAGGCCTTGCCTGGAAATCATTATTCAGAAGTCATGGTGAGTTCTCAACATCCCAAAGAAGATACGTAAGAGAAAGACCGCTTGAAACCGCGCCCCTCTGTGATCCTTGCCCAGCCCAATTGAGTGGTATTAGAATCAGGATGCTATAGGCCCCAGACTTGAGTAAGATGATGTCTTAGAGCAGTAATGTGTGAGAACAATATTATCTTACCTACTTGGGTCCTAGATACTAAACCCCTAAACCCCAAACCCTAAACCCTTAAACCCCTTAACCCTGAACCCCTTTACCCTAAAGCCCTAAACCCTAAAGCGCGTTACCGCCAAAGGCCAAGTGTTGGATCCTTGCACCGAGGCATTTCTGGGTTGCTGTTAAGGAACTTAAATGGTAGTTTCCCAACCTAGGGGGAACCCCAATATAGACCCTAATATACTTTGATCATCATTTTCGGGGACCCCCCGAAAAGGGATCGCTAATTTGGGAAACCCCCAAATTCAGTTGCTATGGTGAGGAAACCCTAGTATTTGCCATTTACCCATGTTTAAGTTCCTTAACAGCAACCCAGATTGTTAAGATGTTTGACTCAAAATGCCTTGTGCCCGGTACTGCTACCTGCTCTTGGGTTCCGAATTCGCTTTATGGTGTGTCAGGTCAGGGTAACAGGCTAGTTGAGGCTTAAAGCTGCAGTGAACTCTCCCCCCTTTTGTTTTGAATCCAAGCATAGGGTTTCACAACTTTTTCAGGCAGGATATGGAGGCGACTGCCACGGCTCATATCCTTCGCCACTTCATGGCGCCTCACATTTTGCACCTCTGTAGCGTTCTACCCAGGGTTGCTTGGCTGTCATTTTGAACATGCCTGACTGGGCGACCAAGTGTTTGTCTGCAAGGCTTTAGATTTTGAATTTTAGCCGGGATTTAGCCGGGTCTGGTTGCGGAATGTTGGGCGTGAGAGAGTGCTGTGTGTCTTTGTTCAGTTAGTAGTTTAAGTAGGGATCACAGCCAAGGTTCTAGGTCCTGACGAGAAGATCAAGCGCATGAGCATGTCTCTGGATGCGACTTTGCCATGGCTGCGTAGTTTTTCACTTCTTTTCAGTACCTGAACGCAGCAAGCAATGGTAGGTTCCATAAATAGGAGGCACAAAATTAGATCCCAGTATATTATAATCCTTATAGGGACACCACAAAGGGATCCTGCCGGAAACCCCAAATAAGAAAAATGCTTCTTGACAGCAATGACCCAGGGCGCGAGCTTCCGTCCTCTGTTTCTAGCAGCTTGGGTCCCATTTCATGTAATCCCCTCCCCTAATAATAGACTACTAAAACGGAAAAGAAGGTGGAAACTGCAGTATCATTTAGAGTTTAGGTTATTTGGGAAAGGTGATTGGTTCGTCAGTTTTTTTTTTGGTTCCGTGAGTTTTCGCAAAGACATCGTAGCGCCAACCTCAGATGTCAGAGTGATGTGAAACCATGCTAGACTATTTCCTCGCATTCTTCAGACTCCAGGTACTGGTCTGTACACAAGGATGCCTGACATCTTCTGAAGTCATCGACTGGCTACTCCAAGCTAGCCGCATCGCATCGTCGTGTCACGTCTTGCCAGCGACTGGATCCACTTAGCACAGATTTTCACATGCGTACAAGCCCCAACCAAGCTATTGAGTTGCTCACCTTTGGCTCAACAACCGACACTTGCAAAGTCGAGCCCTAACCCTGGTAATCGCCAGGTGTACTATAGTCTAAACTCCGTAAAGGGGGATTCTATAGAGGATGATCTAGGGGACTACTATAGGGGCTTTTAAGGGGGATACGAGGAGCTTAGACCGTAAACCCTAAACCCTAAATAGTAGTTTCTATTTTCCTTTCCATTATCCTTATATAAGCCCTATATAACCCCAATATACTGGGGGTCGTGGGGCCCAAGCCCAACATCCTCAACCTCCCTCAACCTTCAAGCCTCAGCCCGAAGCCTCTGAAGCCCCGAGCTCTTACTGTAATCCATCCCTACGCCCTCAATGGCCCAAGGGGTCCATGTAGGTATAGAGTATATATCAAGGGCTTAAGGGGATGTCCTTATGCTTGCTTTCTACCCTAAGCCCTCAACAGTAAACCCTGTAGCTACATGGACGCTTTGGGTGGGTTTAGGGTTTCTTTGTTGCAGGTGACCTCGGAGGACGGCTTCCAAATTCCCCAGGCCAGGAAATGAATAGGGTTTAGGGGTTCGGGTTTAGGGATAGGGTTTAGGAAAGTCCTAGTTCCCTGTTGGCAAAAGTAATATGTGTCATGATCCAAACTCCGCGAAAGTGGGCTATATAGTGGAGAACTATAGGGAGTATCAAGGGGAAACTATGAGTTTAGACTATAGCTCATATTGAGGTATATTGAGGTCGCAGGGGTATTGTAGACAGGCGCGAAATACGGCATTGGCTTTTGGATTAATGGCTAGGGTTCGGGTTTTCGGGGCTGGTACATCACCCAATATGAAGGGGTTGGTAGGGGCTGCCGATGTTCCAGGACGACGTCATACAATGTGCACTGGCCATGCGACAATATAGGTCACCCCTGGAAAATGTAGGGCGAACTTGGGGTTTCCGTGTTTCGGCATGCGATTGTTGTCGTCACACGGTCCCTGCAGGCCAAAGCTATCCATGAACTGCAGCAACATCGCAACGTGCAGATGGCCCACGACTACAACGCAGTTGCGACATACATCAAAGTGGTCAGGGCCATCTTCATGCAGGCGGATGCATTGGGGGCCGAGGGGGTGGGGACCATGCAGCTGCGGCTGTATCAAGTCTTGTCTGCGTTAATACGGAATAGAGTCTGCCCTTGCCCACGAATCGGATGACGGCTCATCTCTCTGAGCCAAAATGCATACTGGCTTTTATATGGTTCAGTAAGTTCGTTTTCACTTGGATAGGTCATAATGTTTTACAATCACATATACGCGGTGGATAGCGCTTGCATTCGTAAATGGCAGCACTCGTCCGCTTCGGCTGCCTGACAGCTAGCAGGACGACGTGTGGAAAGTTTGTGGGTAGCTTGCAAGTACAAGCATCGGGCGTACTGGAATTTTGACAGAGCGTGGAGCTGGCGTTGAGCATCATGTGCAGATGGCGTAAGCACCAGCGGTGCTCGGCTAATTTCGAAACACACAGCCCTGCATCATGCTGCTTACTGGGCGGGCTTCTCTGCCTGCCGGAACGGAACCTTGCCCCAGGCGCACATCCGAAGCTGTCGTGTTAAGAGGTCAGGCTAGACAGAAGAGGCGATCCCGGAGCCAGGTCGAAGCCGAGCATCTACGCTTTAACTTTGCAAGGCATCTGCATCAAGTGTGGGTGCCAGGCATGACAGGTCAGGTAGTTTCCGCCTTGAGCCCCGATGCTGAACGGGAGAGGACACGCGTACCTTCCCGCCGAAGGACAGACCAAGCCCTGGGCCACGTGTCAGGAACTGGAGGTTGAGAGACCAAAGTGGTCAGGAAGGCCCTGCACACCAGACTTCGTCGTCTGGATGCCAAGGTAGTTATGCCAATCACGCCAGGACCAAGCGTGGAGAGAGAAGGGTAAAGGAGGAGCCTCACTAGCATAACCACCAGTGCATTCAATATGTCGAACTGTTCACACTGGGCAACCCAGAGGCCGTGTTAAGTCCTCAAAGTCTGTCTCTGAGAGCAGGACACCCCAACATGGAAGCGTGCAAGTTCAGAGTTAGTGCCAATGATCTCCCAGAACAGCGCAAAGGCATAGCCACAAAGAGCACTGTCGAGCAGCCATGTTACCTCATCCGAAGGTTCCAAAACAATAAGATTCAGGCGAAGAGCTCAATGTTGCAATGCACAAGATGCCGTCAGAAAGTTGGGTTGCTTCAGATTAAGTTGCAGGGAGTGTTGAGGATCGCGGAGCGGGTTGGAAGCCTTAACAAGCCCAGGGATGCTGCCAAAAAGCTTCCAAATCTTTGGAATGCTGGGGCCAAGGATCCAACATCTCACACCTCAACCCCCTCAAGATCCCAAACTCCGCCCTGTTGCATCTGAAGCACCAGGCAACCCTAAACGCAAGTCCAGGTGGCCGTTCATTTCTTGCCGCAATCCTTCTCGGAAGCCAGCTTGGAGTTGAAGGCCCGAGCCAAGGG
Source organism: Symbiodinium pilosum (assembly GCA_905231905.1). Classification (NCBI taxonomy): domain Eukaryota; class Dinophyceae; order Suessiales; family Symbiodiniaceae; genus Symbiodinium; species Symbiodinium pilosum. The sequence continues at coordinate 90,676 of CAJNIZ010043848.1, forward strand.
CTTTGAGTTCATGTTTACGGTTCAGGGATCTTTGTCAGGTTTTTGGGCTTTAAGGTTTTTGATTCGGGTTTGGGATTTAGGTATGAGCGCGCGCGTTGCGCCTCACACAGGGGGCCACGCAGCTCTGCCAGACTAGCCAGAAAGCATGCCCAGCGGGAAGATATGGGCACCTGACTTGTTTAATCTCTCTCTCTCTCTCCCTCTCTGTCTTTCTCTCTCTCAAGAGACAGTCACAAGTCCCAGGTGGTACAGCCCAAGCCCCAAAAATTAAGCCTGCACACCGAACCTGAATCCCAAACCATGTCCACAAACCTCAAACCCTGGACCCACAGCACTAAACTTCCAGTCCACCGTAAACATAGTTGGAATGGATGCCAGCCCCCCGTTCATGCTGATTCTTCAGTAGTCGGGATGATTCTCAGCACCCCTCTTGTCAGGAGGGTTGCCTAAGAGTTCGGGCATGACCCGGGGTGCCCACTGCTGCGGCAATTATGGTATTCTGGGATACGAAGGTCACGCAAGATATTTAGCACCAAGGATGCAAACAACCCAAAGTACTCTTTGTAGACTGTAGGAGCCAACGTGTTGTGCTTCAAAACCTCAAAGCCCCTTATCCCTAAACTATGTCCTCATATAACGTTACATATCCCTCTATAAATACCCATATACAGATACGATAGTACGGTATGATCTGATTTATCATGATTAAATCTGGAATAACTGAATGCAATATTTAGAGTCTGATAGAATATTGTTTCGACAATAACCTCTATATATACAAAGAAATATATCTTCACAATATATAGACACATAGACGTGAAGATACATAGATATATAGATGCATGGATGCAGAATATTGTACAACGTGTATACATGATAGAGTTACCATGCATATATATATATGTGTGTGTGTACATCCTGCGATAATATACACAATATATGAATGCATATATATATATGCATATGTATATTTATTTGTATATGCATATGTAGATATGTTGAGCTATCCAGCATGATATAATGGACCTATAGGTATATATGCAATCATAAATAACCCTCTATCCATCTGTCTATCTATCTATCTATTTCTATCTGCCTCTTAACTAGGTACCCCCAGTAGTACCCTTTTCCCCTTTCATTTTGGGGTTCCCTATTAAAATTGACCATCAGGAAAAAGGGTAGCCTTATTATTAATGGGTTACTGCGGAACCCTAAACCCTACTAAACCCTAAACCCTAAACACTAAACCCTAAACCCTAAACCCGCTAAACCCTAAAGATCCCAGCCGTTCGCCTTCCGAGGCAAAACAGGTTGCCTTGCGGCTGCAGCAGGAGCACTCTGCCAACCTCGGTGCGCTTCTGGCCCCTTTGGTGCAGACCCTAAGGGTCCAAGTACCGAATAATTAGGTACCCTTTAAAGGGGGGTATATAGGGGTATTTAGGGGTATTTAGGGTTTAGGGTTTTAAGAGTCCAAGTACCCAATAATTAGGTACTTGGGTTTTGGGTAATAGTGATTATAGTATAGGTTTTGGGTAAGAATATGATGATTAGGTACTTGGACGCTTAGAGAGAGGAAGCGCGTACGTTTAGGGATATGGGGTTGGGGTTAAGGGATGTTACCTCAATAAGCGAGACTCAAATGGAAAAGAAGATGGAACCTGACATGGACTGGGATTATACAGGATTCAGGGCTGATGCAGGGGTCATAGATCTTGAACGCGTATGGTAAAGAGCCACCTGCAAAAAATGCAGGTCCCAAAACGACTATTTTCTTGCAGAAGGGCGTGCACTGGATTCCATATTGGTGTAGGGGATTGCACTGTAGAGCTTTAGAGTTAATAGTCGTGGGGCAAGGTGTTTCACGGTTTAGGGTTTGTGACTATCAACACTTATTGCGGTAGGGGGTGTACGCGGCTTTGACACGAAAACACTTTATCCAAGTGGTACATGTTATTACGCGTCTAAATAGGAATTTCTATTTTTCCAGCTCTTCCTATACATCCCTACATAATCTCCATATGCCCCTATAGAACCCCTATATAACAAGATATAACCGCTATAGATTGAACTCCAATATACCCCTCTATGCATACATCCCAGAAAATGATAGGGTCCCTTCTGCGATTATGCGGATTATATATAGGGATATACTGGGGTTATATAGGCATATATAGGAATACATGGGGATTATGTAGGGATATGTAAGAATGATGGAGAAGAAAATGGAAACTCCTATTTAGGCTGGCAATTATAGTATTAGGGGTAGCCATGGAGTGTGAAACCTCCAATTGAAGGCTTAGTGCTTCCAATTTCTTATCCACGACTGCGCCATTGGACTATAAATCACCCCATGTAGCCACTGCAAAGATTTCAGTGACTCCCGTACTACTTACAGTTCCCCCCAAACCCTAAACCCTGCGCGCTTAACTACCTAGGTACCTCAGTAGTACCGTTTTTGCCCTTTCTATCTTGGGGTCTCCTTATCTAAACTGAACAGTAGGAAACAGGGTACTTTTATCATTAATGAGTTACTGGGGAACCTAGCTACTGTAAACTGAAGCTGACAGAGGGGAAGGTGCCAAAGGCAGGCTGCTCGCACACCGCATGCAGTCAGGATCGATGATAATTATTGGTGGCCGAAACAGGATTTGAGTTATTGACGTGTATACAGGTGCGAGGTTGCTTCAACATAGAAGCATGCCAGGAATTCCCCCTGGGAACTATTCGGTTTTAGGTTCTGTGGATTCGGGTTTAGGGATGGCTATTCTTACTATCGTCATTACTATTATTACTACTACTTTTATTTCTAGTACTACTAGTATTACCAGTACTACTATTAATTTGTTATTACTATTCTTACTGCTATTATTATGTTTTGGGTTCCTCAGACAAGGGCCCATTTCAGGGCTGAAGCCTCTTCTGGAGCCGAGGAGATGTTCGCCAATGGATCGGAGACACTGAGAACGTTTTCATCCGGCCACAAAGATGAGGACTTCACAGCTGGGGGGGGGGGGGG
>CAJNIZ010043848.1:93973-105255 GCA_905231905.1 Symbiodinium pilosum
ACCCTAAACCCTAAACCATCAAGGATTTGTTGCTAGGAGGGCATGACGCTGCGACCTACCCCTAAGCCTCCAAATAGCCCAATGCAGGTACAATTTATAGACTTCAGGGCCCGATGTTGTATTATTCAGAGATTCGAGCCCCGGGGTACTACGGCCGAAATGTGACTACGATCCTTGTCTTATCTGAGGAGGTGCTGGCGACTTCATGTAAGGGCCAACTTGATTGCAATAGGGTTGGGGCGTATATAATCCGCTATAGTTGTCCAGGCATTCCCTGCTAACAACCAGCAAGATATCCAATACTCCCTGGTAGCACCAAGATAAATAAGGATATAGATGTACATATTACCAGGACCATCGTAGTACTCTTAGTTGGTGGTATATGGCCCATAGTAGTGGCAACTTTGACACTAATAGAGGGCAGGTGGCGGGCCTAGGTAAATATGAGACGAAAACTTGTGATACTCCGCTTGGTGGGTGTTCACTTTTGCGAGAGGGGTTATGGCTGAAACAGAAGGAGGCGAGCCAAGGCCTACTTTAGCGAGGCAGCTGCAGCACTTGGATGTAGAGTTTAGGGTTTATGGCCGAAGTAATGAGAATAGATTGCTGGGGACTTCCCACCCAGTTATATGGACTAGCAGGGCTAGTGTTGGTTAGATTAAGGTCTTCTTCTATTCCTGGCATGCCACTATTACAGGGTTGGGAGGGTTGTCTTCTATTTCTAGCATACCGCTATTACAGAGTGGGAGGTCCACCAAAACAGTAGATTTTTTGGGTGCATCCTAGTATTTCGATTAACAGAGTATATGGGATACTATACCCAATGACTCATCAATTACGAGCGTCACAGCTCAAAGTTGTAGTAGCGTGAAGTGGGGCCTGCGCTTACTGCTGGAGTGCACTCCCTAACCTTCAATCCTGAATTGACGCCACAAGTAGATCCGAAACCAATACAGCCGGGCATTTCCGCCATCTGTTTGAAAGTAAGCGCCTCCCTGCATGCTCCCGTGCAACGCCTTTGTTGTCCATGTAGTCAGGTTTCCTACAGATCCCGATCCCTGAAATTTAACAACTTCAGCACTGTGGATTTCAATCAGAGCCCTGAACTCCCTGTCGCGAGTGGCAATTCAGAGTTCAGGAGCTGGCAAAAGGTTCAGGGGGTCCAGGATGTGAGGCTTGGTGTTCAGGGCGCAGGGTTTAACATATGTGGGAGTATGCAAGCACTGCGAGTTGATGTTGCGTGCTAGACCCTCGCCAATCAAAAGAACCCTTAGCCAGTTGACCCTAAACCCTAAATCCTTAACCCGAAACCCTAAACCCTAAATCCCAAACCCTAAACCCTAAACCCTTATCCCTAACTCGTGAGAACCTCATTGGGCCAGAGCCCTCGGCCGTGATGTGGGGAGTGCGGTGGGCATACTGGGTCGGCCTCCCCCCATCAAGGTCGAGGGTTTTGAGCGCCGCCTAGGTAGTTTGGCCAAGCCCAGGAGTTTGGGGACTAATTAAGTGACATAGTATATTATAATATACCATAATATACGATGATACCATAATATGGTTAGGTTTGGGGGGTTTCAAGTTCTCAGCTTGGTGAGTTTCTGATGGACATTTCATTTTCCTCATGAACAGCATCCTAATCTGTTTACGAAACTTCCCACCCCGAAACCCTATGCCGTAAGCTCTAAGCTACATTCAGAGTACCCCTGGGATTCGTAGGGTTCAGGGTTTGGGGTTAAGGGTTTAGGGTTTAGGGCTTGTATCAAAAGCCGGGATGGAACTTGACAAGGCCCATGACGCTCCCTCGTATGGCTCTGTATGTGGTATATTGCATGTCGAATGCACCGCTAGTGCTTACTACACGGGATCCTGCAACGGTGGTCAAGAGTTCTTGTTTTGTCAGCGCTGCCCTTATTAAACCTCATTTCACGCATGCCGCATCACCGCCGTCTTTGCAAACCACTGAAAAGGGTTTTCCAGCCATTTCAGACTTGGATCCGCAGGAGGAGTGGGTGCAGTGGGAGGAGTTGGTCCAGCGGACGATATCGCATGTGTCTGTCAACAGCGCAGTGGGTGAAACGCCGCAGAAGATTCTCGGCGTCAGCAACATGAGGGGGATGTTTCCCGATAGAGGTCCCTTGCGCGGATGCTCGTATGAGGAAGCCAGGACAAGCGTTTCAAGTTTGAGAAGCGACATGGGGCTTCTGTGGGGGATAAGAAGGTTCAACAAGGCTCATCATTTCTATAGAGATTGCATGGTCTTTGGGGCAGAGGGAATGATGGGTGCCTGGTAATGAGTTGCACAACATCCGGGTTGGCTTTCGGAGGGTTTCTGGAGGGATTTCCCATCTGTTGAGTATTCACTTTGGCAACCGCCATCATTGGAACTACCACCTGTACTCGGCAGAGGTGGCTTTGCAAGCGGTGGCTTGGCATGGTTTGTGCCACGGACTTGTGAGATGCGACCATTCAAACACAAGTCTGGCTGGCGCGCCCCTTAATCTTCACGATTATAGTAAAACCCCAGGAGGAATATGAATCTACATTTAACCCCACGAAGGATCATGAAGTTACAGCTGAAATAGTGGCAATCCCGACCCTCGAATAACGAAGCCTGCCAGCCCCCCCAATAATCTTGGGCGCTATTGTCCCTGCCATGTGATATTGTGTGTGTATGTATGCATGTGTATTTATGAACCCATGAATGTCTGAATGCATGAATGAATCTAATGTATGCATGTACAGTATGTATGTGTACAGGTATATCTCTCTCATTGTATATATATGCATATATATCTATATGCACATGCGTGTGCCATACTTAAAACCCCTGAGTCCAGAACCCTTGTAAAGACATCTAAGCTTTCGGGCTAAAAGAATGTAAACTATAGGTTTAGGGTTAAGGTTCCTAAAACCTAAACCCTAAATCCCAAATCCTAGACCCTAAACCCATATCCTGAGTCATCCGAGGAAGATCTGCGAAGACGACATGGTTGAGGAGGTTTTCTGAGATGTGAACTTGATGCATGAGGTTCTGTCCAAACTGAAAAAACCGTACTCACCATCATGATTTCCCTTAGGCAAGCATCAAACAGTAAAGGCAGCCCTACAAGGACGGGTTTTTCTGGGGTTGAATGTTTGCTCAGGTCAGCATGGCACCCCCGCAGACCAGAGCCATTCTAAAGCGCGAAGGAACATCTTAGTTCGGCTTGAGTTGCAAACAGTATGTGGGTAAAGGGGGGGTTTGCCTATATTAGGGGTACCTTTTTGAGAGTCCCCATCATAAGGACTATAGCATTTTGGAGTCTATATTGCGGTCCCCCGACTATGAAGTTCGTAGTAGGGACACTTCAAATTTCCCTATAATATGAACATTTTTAGAATGCTTTGCCAGGGCTGCTTCGCTGTGTCCTCCACGGTTTCAACCCAGGTCAAGTTCTGGTTTTATGTCATGGTCCTAGCATGGCTAGCGCGTGCAACGGGGCAACGCGTACCTCAGATACTTCGAAAGTCCCCTCTAACCATTTGGTAATTTCCCTAAATAGAGGACCCCAAGATAGACCCCAAAATACTGCAGTCCTTGTTCTGGGGACTCCCGAAAAGGTACCCCTAACTTAGGGAAACACCCCTTTCCGACCTTGAGCTTTGCTGTCGTAATCCTTACAGTGATCTTCGTCTTTATCAGGCTGAAGGATCCATAAACCCTAAACCTCGATTCCATACTTCAGCCTAGGCCGGTATACCAGATCCCTACCTGGACCCCAAAAGCATGCGAAATAATGGCCTTCATGTTTGTTATTATGGATTTAGGGCCATGATTTTACATACTTTTGGGGTTTAGGTAGGCCCCGAGCACCTGTACTGTACAGGACTGTCGTCCTTCTCGTAGGCTGCCTGCTTGATATGAGGGTTTTTGTCTGGCTTATCTGGCTACATGGGTTTTAGAGCAGCAAAAAAGGGTTATCACGTAGGGTTTAGGGTTTAGGCATTATGTGAGGTAGACTTGTATGATTCGATCTTGGTAATTGTGCGTTGTCCTGTTGGCCAGACCAGTAATACCAAACCTACCTTGTTCAGAGATCCGAGATAAGCAGATTGGGGTTAGGGTTTAGGTTTCAGGGCTTAGGATGTAGGGTCTAGATGCGGATAAAGGTAGGGGCTCTGCAAGGGTATATGGAAACATGCCTAGTTTCGCTCCTGCAGATGATTTTCACATCCCTTTGTAGCTGTCGTAGACTTTTACACCCTCAGCCCTAAACCAAGAACCCACAACTGCTTTAACCCAATCCCCAAACCTTAAACCTTGAACCCCAAACCCATGTCCAGCTAAGGTGAGCCCTCTTGGCATTACGGAAAGCACGCATGCGCTCAGCTGGTTGGGGCGCGGTTGCTCTCAGCCTGGTTCGGGAGCATGTTAGGAAAGTGTAGCCCTTAATATGGCGTTGGGTTGTTGTTAAGGAACTTAGAAACCCTCAGCCCGAAACCTAGGTTACCATATTATTGGTATATAGTAATTGGTGAGCTTGAGGTGCTCCTATCCTAAACCCGATGGTCACTGCCTAACGCCTGAAAGGGAACCATACACCTCAAACATGAGGCCCCTGGCCCAAAAAGGACCCTGCTCTAGGACCCATGTCATAAGAACATTTTTGTAGGCAAATAATAGTTCTAGGAACTTCACCAAAATCCCCGGACTAGTTTAGGGGTAAGAGCCGGAGGTATTTGCGAGTTTAGGTAGTCTTCTTTTCATCGCGAACCCCCCTAAAGCCTCAATCCTAAACCCTTATCCAATGTTTTCAGATTGTTTTAGCACAGGGATGGTTCTCATTACCTGAAACCTCGCGCCTTCGACAAAGACTGACATCCCAAAAGTTTTAGGGCAGTTGGGTTGCAAGGTTTAGGGTGTGGGACTAAAATCCTACATGCCTGAAGACCCTGAATCCTAAACCTAAGCCCTAAACCCTAAGCCCTGAACCCTAAACCCTAAGCCCTAAACCCTAAACCCTAATAGAAGTCCAGAAGCTCCCGGAAAGCGTTTCAAAACTGCGAGAGACACACCGCACCGTACCCCCAGAAGTGAGGACGGCATACAAGCACGACGTGGTAGTTTCCGAAACGGAGGTACACCACAAATTTGAGGATTTCCTGTGTAGCCAGAATTCTGGTCCGCATCCTGTAGTTCTTATCCTCGGGACTCTACTACTTGCGTTGGCATTTAGATACCAGACTTCAGCATGTGCCAAGAGAAGAACCCCAAGGCGTCCTACACTTGAAGAGCAAAGAATGGAGATCTAGGCCAAAAGCCCAGAGGCAGCGTAGCTTCACGGAAATGTCCACGTGATGACCAAAAGTCAGGTGACGCTCGGCGAGCCTCAACTGAGAAGAGCCCCACACTTCGTACCACCATGAAGTACAGTTGTGAGTAGTTTCTTTGCTGTTAGTACAGGTTGTTTTAGCAGTAATTATTGGCAGTGCTAGGAGTGCCAGTAGTGCTGGCAATATTGGCAATACTAGCACTTGTCTTTAAAAAGTTGAAAAGTAGCGTGCCGGCGCCGCTATGCTGCCGCTGCTGAAGGTTCTGCTGCTGCTGCTGTTGCTGCTGCCGTTGCTGCTGCCGGCACCGTTGTGGCCATCTCCATCTTTGCTGATGTAGCTTCGTTGTCGTTCTAGGCTTCGTTGTCGTTCTAGCGCTGCTTTTGTAATCGTAGCTGCTATGCTTCCGCTCATGGTTCTGGCCATTGTTGGCGGCCATAGCAGCGCTTGTTGTTGACTATGATCAGTACCGTCACCATCCATGTGCGGTCAATGTTCCTGTGTTTTTCTTTGCGTTGACAACAATGACGGCGGCGATGGTTGTCTTCGTCATCGTCGTGGTTTCCGTCATCTACTGTTCGTCCCGGTATGCAATGACTGCTATAACCGACGATTTCGTGAGTAGTGTCATCATCACTCAGCGTTTTGCATTTCTACCATGATTATTGGTACGGTTGTTTTTTCGAGAAAAGCACCTGGTCTTCCCTCAGGACCCACGTAGGGTGCAAACATTTGGGGTGCCTTTTTCCCCCAGCAACAGAAGCACCGCACTTTTGCGTCGCTTACGTGGGGTTTGATGCAGATTTGAGCGACCTCCCGAAGAAATGTCAGGGCTCCACAGGGCATTATTCACAAAATTAGGGGTACCTTTTATAAAGGGGATTGTTATTGGGGTTATATGGGATAATGGAAAAGAAAATGGAAGCTGCTATTTAGGGTTTAGGGTTTGTCCAGTGCTCTTCTCAGTGAACATCATTCAGGTTGCTTGTGTGAGTTACCTGAAATTTTCCGAGCTGCCGGTAGCCTTCTGCAAGGGCCTTGATCTAGAAGCGTTAGGGGTGCTACAAGGCATGTGTAAGTGCATATCTTATATATGTCTACATATATATGTATCTATACATACAAACACATACATGCAATTCAGGGCCATCCATACAAACCCTAAACCCTACCCAACCCTGAGTAATGCAGTGGTTCCCGCTCTTTTGCTGATTTTCTGTCCACTTGATTCTCTGTTATTGTATCCTAAACCCCAAACATGGAAGAGTAGTTCCCATCTACTTTTCCAGCATCTCTAGGAACACTCTCCTTCTATAACATCTATACAACCTTTATATAATCCCTATACCCCCAACATAATCCCTGTATAATTCTTTGGGGTAGTCTCCGGACCGTCTGTGGGCTGCAGGCGTTTGTAGTTCCACCAAAGGTGTGATCTTGGGCAGGTCATCTTCGGCAGGCATGAAGAAGTAAAAAAGTCACGTGGTTTTGGGGTTTAGGTTTTTCAGGGTTTGATTTAGGGTTTAGTGTTCAGGTTTTAGGGTTTGGGATTTAGGGCCTTTAGGAACTCTCAACCTTAAGGGTTTAGGCTTTGGGGTTAAGTTATAGGCTAGAAAGCTGCATGTTGTGGGCGCTTAAGGCTTGGGAGTTTGAGCCACGCGGTTTAGGGTTTAGGGTTCTTGAGGTTTAGGATTTCAAGCTGAAGCATCATCTATAGATCTAGTGGCCGGGTTATACCTAGAGCTGTAGGCACCGCCCAAAGCAGATATTGCTTGAAGCAGGAAGTTCGTGATTTGAACTCTGGTCCCGCATTAGCATCTGGCCCCCCACTTTGACAGGATCAAGGCTAAGATCCGTTTAGAACCGGTACACACCAGGATAGGGCTATCGAAGGTTTTAATGGTGTTATATATGGAACGTCTGGAGTTATATAGCAATAAGGGGAAACAAAATGGAAAGTACTATTCAGGGTTTCGGGTTTACTATTGCTAGAAGTAAATCTTCAGACCGCTGTGAAAAAATGGGTGGTCTTCCATTGCTGTGGCATTGTATAAAAATGTAGAAAACAGCCTTGACGGACCCTCCAGTAGTAAGGCATACAAAGCCAAGAGATGAGTTTGACCGCACATTAACATCATACCAGAATGGCCTTGACGGAACTTGCTACCAGCATGAAGCTCTGAACCCTAAGTCTTACCCTCAGATATCTCAGGTCATCCTTTTAAACTCATGACCCAGCTTCAGCGGCCTCACAATACAAGCATGTGCCCTGGCAATGTTTACCACCATTATGTAGCCCAGTCCCTTAGCCATAAGCGCATGAGCCCCAGTGACCTGAAGATCCCTCCTACGGCAGATGGGCAGACATCTGCATGCTCGCTCGTATCTAGATTTTAGGAAGTACGGTAGGGCACTGTACTTTGGGTTTTGCAGGCTTTTGTTCATCAGCAGTAGCAATGCTCCTGCTTGTTGGGCACGCGTAGCTTCAGAAGTTGAAGGCTGCGGGCTAACACACACCACAGGACGAACTTGGAAGAAGAGGGGCGCAGGGAGTGAAGACAGGATACCAGTGTGCGCGCACTCGCGAAGATAAGCTCTCAAAGCCCTGGGTGTATGCCGGAGCTTCTCAGGTGGCTCAGTAGCCAGCGTCGGGGGCCTCATGCTGACTCCCGCCTACACCACGCAAGCCAGGCAAGCTACAAGAGCACTGCAGCCTGGGAGAAGCCAGCCCTGCCATCCCACTCCACACACAGTCCGAGCGAAGAAGTTTGGGGACGGCAAGGTGTCTGAGCTCCTGTGCGGAGCAGTGGCCCTGGGTGTCTGCCAGGGCTACAGGTCACAGAGGGCTTTAAAGGCTGTCCTCCAAGAAGCCCCGAAGCTGGTGCGACTAAAGCCTGAGAGGGGCAAGGTCCTCGAGAATCATGAGGCATTCCCGCCGCCTCCGAAGGCAAGGCAGAGCCAAAATCTCCTTGAAGAGAACCCTTTCGGGGGCTTGGTTTGTGGAATGTGTGGCCCATCAGTCAGCACTAACCCAGTACAATTTTTCTTGTCGTTCTGATTGCCATGATTCTCATTCCTCTCAGTCTGATTGTGTTTGAGGCTTTTTCTGGATGTTAAGTTCACCCTAGAGCCATAAGCTTGCCCTGGAGGTGCCCACTACATGGTGGCAACTGCTGCATCACATCCTCTTCTTTGGTCTTGGGCTCTGGACGCTTCTGCTTGAGCCCATGTGGATACCCGACTGGAAGTTGGTACTTGCCCCTGGGGCAGAACTGGGGCATCAGGGGTCCAGGCTCATAAGATCCTGAAGGAAACATAGTAATAGTCAAAACAATATCAGGGCAATGATGATAGTAGTAAGGAGTCCTAAGAATCATCTCAACCTTCCACTTTTCTGAGGATCCTTCTCTCCCGCTTGCGAACTTCGCCTCTAGCCCGGGCATGCTGTCCACTTGCTCCCAAGTTATAGCTTTGGAAAGCTGGGGGTTTGAGGGGTACAGCGGGGTTGCTGTTAAGGAACTTAAATTAAGTTACTATATTGGGAAAACCCTATTATTTACTATATATACCCATTATGGTAACTTAATTTAAGTTCCTTAACAGCAACCCAGACAGCTGGTACTATGGCCCAATGCCAAACCAGGAAATCTCATCTGCATCCCTTGAGCTTCAAGCCCCCAAAGCTCTGGGCCCCCCAGTGGTACCCACTTTGTTACGTGCACGCCGCGCAATGCTACTACATCCGACATGCGAAACGAAGCAAAATCCTCAGCTGGACGTCCTCTTTCAATCCAGTCACAGCTGAGTTTCGGGATATCCCTGACATGACCTTCTATGCATGGGAGCAATCAGCACGGAAGACCAAGCATAAGGCCCTTAGCACAATAGTTTATGTTCCGCCTCATGTCAAAGTGTCAAACGGCCCCTAGTGTATGCACGGGTACCCGTACTTGATGCAGGGGTATGGGGACCCCAATATGGACCCTCAACATACTATAATCCTTTTGCTGGGAACCTCCAGTAGGGTACTCCAAATTTTGGGAATCCCCGCCCAACCTTCACTTATCTTGGATACTTATATTGTGGAAGGGCGGGAGTGAATACGGTGCAAAAACAATCTCACCCAACCTTCCCTCAAAATTCAGCTTGCTCAAAGGATCCTGGGCTCATTGCCTGATAAGATCTTATATAAGTTTGCCCGATGCAAGAGCAGTTTGGGGCTAATGTTGACTCAGGTACTCCCATCCTTTTAATCCTGATAGGGTTTAGGCTTCCAAACCCCAACCCCAAACCCAAATCCTTGGGGTTAGGGTTGAGGGCTTATCTCCCCCAGGTCCTTAACCACTGAAGGTTGCGAAGCCGTCGACCTTGAGGTTTTTGATTTTATCCAAGCCTCAGACACCACGGTCCAATGTACCCCCAGGCTAAAATATCATGTGCATCTAAACTCCACACTGTATGTGTGTAGGTATGTGTGTATGTATGTGTGTACGTACGTACGTACGTACGTACGTACGTACGTACGTATGTATGTATGTATGTATGTATGTATATATACATATATGTATATATACATATGTGAGCTATAGTTCACTTTCCTAGTATCCCCCTTAATAGCCCCTGCAGTAGTTTCCTGTATAATCCCTATATAATCCGTTTGAAGGAGTTTAGACTATGGCTCATATATTTATATATTTATGTATGTATGTGCCAAGGGTCCAAAGCCTAGGCCTCTGAACCAAAGCTGCAACCCTCAGACTTAAAACTCTAAACTGCAGGTCATGTATCTCTACAGCGACTTCATGTCCGCCTTGCTACATCGGACCTTCGACCACGAGGAGTGTCTAAAGGTGGCCGTCGCATGGGGATCTGGATTGAGGGTTTAGGGTCGACCGCGAAACGGGATGGGCGCAACGATCAGGGCAGGAGAGGGAGAGAGAGAACTAAACATGAAAGAAAGAAAGAGAACTAAACATTGGGCCCAATTCTACCCAGCTGAGCCTCGCAAAGCGCCGAAATTAAGCCAAACGAGGGCTTCCAGGTCGAGGTTCATTGCATCTGTGGTTTGTGGAGGGTAGAGTCGCGCCTCGCGCTTGTTGCAAGCCTCACACTCTGAACCCCAATAACCCCTGCACCCCCTGGTCTCCGTGTATGTATGGGGAGGGCCATGCCGGGAGTGGCCCAGATGTCTGAGGGCTTCATATAAGGAGTGCTCGACCTATCCTGGGCTTTTATTGCCCTGAATCCTACAACCTGAACTCCTCGACGCAACAGGTCCCTGCTCTTGATTTCGTGGCCTATGGCTTTCAGATGCACCATGCTTGGCCGATGGAGTCAACCAAAGGAGAGGGCAGCAACGTCAGAAGCATGCTGGTTTTACAGCTAAGAGTTTGCCATAATTAAATCCAAAACCCTGACCTAACCTGAGACCCTAGCCCGAGCCCTTGTTTGGGCAGGATTTTGGCCCCCCCCTACAGCCCTTCCGAAACGAGAGATCGGATGTTGCTACCTTGCTTAGGAGTTTCCCAATCTGCAGTCCGATAGTTTCGCATCTAGGCCTGCTATGCCATGCCCACTTAGACCATAAAGCTGGAGGTGGAAGGGTGGTGAAAGGCCAGGGAGGGAGGTCATGATATCCCCAGACAAAGCTGAGAATCTTTGCTCTTTTTTTCTCCGTTCACGAGGTGGCTTCCTACAGAAGCCTAGAGAAGTCCCTGCGCTGTAGGAGTGGGTCTCTATCGTCTCTTCTGTGACACCGTCCGGATTCAGTGGATTCTTCTGGCCTGCTTTGCGATTATATCCTCCCACACGCTGCTTGCCGCTCAGATCCTCTACTTGAAGCTGCTGGGCTTGTGTTGTGTGATGCCACACCTGTGTTTCTTTCTAACATTCCCAGACTAAAGCCATATGCCTGAGGTTGCGCGCGTTGTAGCCCGCCTGCATGTCTGAAAAGAATATGAGCTGTAGTCTAA
>CAJNIZ010043848.1:119098-167175 GCA_905231905.1 Symbiodinium pilosum
GCCCCCAAGCGAATCAGGGGGTGCTGAATAATTTCGGCATAACTTCGCACAATTAAGGCCCCCACACAAATCGGGATCCAACATTAGGGCATGTGGATGGCGCATGCTGCAGATCGATTTCACCTGTAAGCTTCAGAAACTCTCAAGTGTTGGAATCGGAAGGTTCTTAAAGTTTAGTAGCCACGCCTTTCAAATTGCTGAGAATTCGGCTCTTTGTGCATTGTGGGCTACCCTACACCCGAAACGTCATGAAAAAGTAGATCTGAATTTAGCATTCCGGGGCTCCTGACAAAATCATGGGACCCAAGTTATGGACAGGTTATGTCCTATAGTCTATAGTCTCTTTTCATACTCATTGCTATGAGGGACCCGCACCCAAGGGTGCAAACCCTAAGGGTACAAAGGAAAACTCCCTGACTCTGAGCGCCTAAATCCTAAGCCTTTAGCTCCTAACCCTAAAGCCCCTCAGACCCGAAAACCTGCTGCCAGGAGAATCCTCCCCTGGGATCTGTTCGAATTATCTTTGCGATGTTCAGCAAGGAGAGAAGGCAGCTTTGCTTCGTCGTGTGGTTACGGGGCACTGCAGGAATGGGGATATTTCCAAGAGGTCACAATGCCCCCTTTAAAGGGACCTAGGGTTTCCATTTTCCATTTGATTTTCCATGTGATTGCCCATTATAGGGGAATAATATCCCAATTCAAACCCCATGTGAAAATATATGCCCCATCATAATATATAGTGGATTCCATTACAGGAATCCCATCTCACTTGCTTACTAACAGTGACTAACCACCCGCAAGTTTGGGGTTCAAGTTGTTCAGGCTCGCAGTGCAGGGCTTGAGAATGTGCGCTCACGCTCCATGGTGCGGGGCTTGTTTTTCGTGTATTACCATTACTTGGGGTTTGGGGGGGTCATTTGGGCTTTGAGGTTTTGAAGATTTGAAGATTTAAAATAAATTTGGGGACCCTAAGTAATGGCAAGTTTATATGGCCTTGGGTGTTTAGGGTTCGGGTTTTAGGGTTTAGAGATAAAAGCGGGGCGGAGGTGTACATCAAGGACGGGGACGGGGTTCTGCCAGCTAGGACCGACTAGCTGGGTAGATAGGCTGGAAATGGCAAGCCTCCTAGAAAATCACGCCAAGCCCCAAAATCAGATTAATTCGCGGAGGGGCTTGGCATCAACCTGTTGCATGTCAGGTGGAGACTTCTGGATTTAAGGCTTTTGGGTCTGGAGCTTTCTCAAGTCCTAAGCTTTGCTGTTGATGGAGGAAATCTTGCACCACCGTATCTACCCCCAACTCTGGCTATGAACGTACTTTGGGGGTTCTTCAGAGGTGTAAGATTTCCTCCATCCGCCCTAGGGTGTAGACTTTGGAGCGTGCTGATTAGTCCTTGTCGCGCATGTGCTAGGGTTTAGAGTGGCATTGGCAAACTTCATAAGTTCGCTACACAACCTCGTACATAAACATTCAAAATGGCTTTGTAGCCCCAAGCCCCCAAAGACCCGATAAAGGGCATGTGCCACTGGCGAGGTCCTCTTTCTGAGAGGTTGATGTTTCCAAAATTTCCTCGCTCGCAATCTCGTGGACCCACACCTTAAAGTCCAAATCTGTGAGACCCTTCATACTGGATCCCCAATCTAGGCTCTAAACCACTTACATACTATACCCCTATAATCCCTATATAAACCCATTATAGTAGTTTCCATTTTCTCTTCCATTATCCCTATATAACCCCAATATAAACCCTATATAATCCCCTATCAAAAGCCGTATCAGGTAAGGAAGCTAAGGTGGTGATCACGGGGCCAACCGGGAACGAGATGCTTCTCCCTGAAGATCTCGACTGCAATCTGATCTTGGTGGCCACTGGTGCAGGAGTCCGTCTAGCTTGTATAGTTCCCCCTTAAGTAGATAGAATATGGCTTTGGATATATTATGATAAGATCCCCATATACCCCATATTCTATCTATTTAAGGGGCACCATAGGTCTAGATTTGTGGGAGCTTATTGTAGAGGTTTCTCTGCATTATGCGTTCTTGCTCTCCCGTGGGAATTTGAACTGTATTGTCTGACGGATATTCAAGATGACGTAATTCTGAGAAATTTGGATTTCCGGTTCTGCTATTTTCCTTCCATGTATTGACTGACGAGGGTTGCACTGACTCCTGTACACGCCTCTCGGCTCCCGGTATTGCCATGCCGCGAATGACGCAAGATTTGCGGTAACTATCCTTCTTAGCTACATGATGCTTCTTCAACTTCCTCATCCCGAAGCCATTGTGACGGCTAACTGGTCATGAGCGCGGTAACGGCAATATCCAACACGGGATTAGGGTTTGAATTAGGTTGTAGAGGTTTACGGTTTGGGGGTCTAAGGCCCTACAGGTTTAGGGTTTAGGTGTTTAGGTTTACGGCTCAGGGTTTTGTATCACTTGCCGCAGGGACTGGTTCCAAGAATGCCTGGCGCAATCTTATAGCCTTGTCTCAGGTGGGGATACACCGGAGCTTACAACCAGGCAATGTCCCATAGCCGCTTTTAAGCGTTGCTACCCGTAACAAAGGCGTTTCGCCTTATACCTGCCTAGACCTTCTCCGTAAGTTTGGACTGCGCATTTGCAGGAATCGCGCCCATACGCTCCCAGCTCCGCCATCTGTTTCACGACCGTGATGGAGCCAACGCAGACGGCTCGCGCAGGTTCAAAGGAGCTCTTGAGCGTTGAACTCTCGCAGTTGCAGTAAGTACAGTAACGGTAGCTGTAGACCACATATGTTGATCAGGGTTGAACGCAGTTTTGGAACCTGACTTTTTCGGTTAAGCGTATTCCTGAGCCTGCCCAGGCAGTGGGCACCTTTTTGGTGACCACTTTAATTAGGGTAATTCTTGAGGACGACGCATTGCTGCAAAAAAGCTTTGTCAATGGAGGTACTGTTTTTTTTTGCAAAGCAAGATTCCATTTCCCTGAAAGTCTTTTGAGTCCATATTTGATGCAGAATCTGTTCTCATCTCCTTTGTTATTCCTGTTTTCTATGAACAATAGGGGAAACTCCTTATCTAATACATATATATATAGATAGCCCATCACTCATTTTACGTTATTCCCTATATTCTAGCCCTATATAATCCCTATATAATATAGTCGTTCCATTCACTATTCCCTACGTAACCCCAACATAACCCTCAGCAGCCCCGCTGGAAGGACTGGCTTGGCTGTTCTTTGGGGTGCGCTCTGAATCTTCCTGTCTCTATGATAGCGAGCAGCGGAGCTACGAGGGGAAGCTTGTCTGTCTGTAGGCGCTTGCTTTGGAGCTTGCGAAGTTTTGGGGTTTAGGGTTTGGGGTTTAGGGTTTCGGCTTTGGGGTTTAGGGTTTAGGGTTTGCAGGGGGAAGGCTCCTCTTAGTAAAGCAGTCCTGACAGGGCTAAGGCTTACAGCTATGGCCATATTTACACAGGCTTTTGCAGGTTTATGGTCTAGGGCGTGCGATGATCTGGTATTTCCCTAAGTAGGGGACCCCAATGCAGACCCCAAAACGCGATCATCCTTCTTCAGGAGACCCCCAGCAAGGTAATTACCCCCCAATGCTGGAAAAACCCTAAACCCTATACAAGTCCTATATACTCCTCTACAATACCAATATAATCCCTATATATCCCTATATAGCCCCTAATGTGTTTAGCCAAGGAATTTCCCAGACAATTTCAGATACGACCTCGCTATCAGTCGCGATGGAGGCAGGCTACCCAAACCTTGGGTTATGCCCCCCGCCCCAGAACAGCGGGTTTGGGGTTTAGGGTTAGGGTTTGGGGTTTATGGTTTAGGATTTAGTGCCAAGGATTTGGGGGTTCCCAAAATTGCGGGTACCTTCTTGGGGATCCTAATAATGAGGACTACAGCTACAGTTGTCTTTATCGGGTTCCCCCCTATTCTTGGAAACTACCGTTTATTTATGGTTATATAAGATTGTAATAGCATTGTAAAGAATACATCTTAAACCCTAAGCCGCCTAGGGGGCGCAGTACCCAAGCCAAGGGTCTGGGGTCCAGGGTCCAGAGTTTGTGTTTTACCGTTATGGGGTAATTCCCCAAATGAGGGTCCCACTTGGGTACTCCAAAATCTTAGGTGCCGTAATAGAAGCTATAACTAAAAGGGGTCCATGATTTAGAGAATGACAGAATGGCTGGGAAACCTTTCTGGTAATTTTCTAGACATATGAGGCCAAAAGACTGGAATCTTCTTTAAATGGCCCCCAAAAAGGACTTCAAGTTTTCAGACCCGTACAGCAGCAGTTGCACCAAACTACGGAAGCATAGAGCTGAAGCCCGGCGAGTGTAAAGATGCTAATAATGTGGACCCATGATTAATAACCCCCTCCTTTTAGGGGTCTTAATATTAGGATCCATATTATAATCCCTACTAAGGGAAGGGGGATTATTAATCAGGGGTCTACATTATGCAGACACCTGCTAACCGCTGGACAAACTACATCGCAGCATTGGTTTGGAGCAGAAGGACCCTTCGAAGGGTTTGGTATGGCCATTGTCCATGATAGTTCTGGTATGGCACCTGAGCCCTAATTCAACTCACCCCCCCCCCAAACATCAATACGATGTCACTACGAAGGACAGTCTAATCTTAGCAGCCATGTAATCTGCATCCCTCCCAGCAGTCGGGGTCCCAAGCTTCTGTCCTTAAGGAAGGACTTGAAATCCAGTACCCTTGAAGATTTGCAAGCTCCAATCCCGACAGAATCCTCGTGAAGGCACGCCTAATATTCACCCCACACACTAAAATCCAAACGCCTTGGATCCGAAACTGCAATGCTGGAAGGACCTGGAGAGAAGGCGTACGTGCAGACTCAGATGAGCAGACATATGGATGATCTCTGGCAGCTGCTGAAGCTCCCAAAGACTCATTTGCAACTCTGGCTAAAGGTCCCTTTAAATAGACATAGGGGTTATGCGGGAGGGAGAGAGAGAGAGAGATAGAGAGCCCCAAGAAGAAGAAGAACAGAAGCAGAGAGAGAGAGAGAGAGAGAGAGATATATATATATATACATATTTACATGCTATGCCGATTTTTACGGATGTATGGCGATACTTGGGCTTAGGTGATTGAGTGAGTGAGTGAGTAAGTGAGTGAGCCAGGCCCGAGGCGCTATTTTTCCCGGCTTCTCAGGAGGCTCCGAAGACGTCATTGCCCCCTTCCTTGGGGTTCTCGATTGAGCTCCGAAAACGTCATTGCCCGAGCCGGGGGAAAAGGATTGGAAGGGCCAAGTCGGTCACCAGTCACTGGCCGAGCGTAGAAAAGCAGGGGCCACCTCCAGCCATTGCCAGGACTCAGCCCATCCCCCGCACAAGACAGACTCAAACAGTGTGCCCTCAGAATAACAAGGCGATGCCTGAATCTGCCGGCACCGCCCAAGTGAGGGAGACAAGATTTAGGGTTTCCAGGCATTTTCTTTTCCATTATCCCTATATATCCCCTATATGGTGATGGAGGGGCAAAGCTGGTGTGTCTAGAGCAACATTGTACCCCACAGCCTGAGACCACAGAATGCCTCGGCTCCCCTTTAGGGTTTAGGGTTTAGGGTTTAACCATGAACCCTTCAAGCTGTAGAGCCGACATCCCACTTCCCAAGGCCCTTTCTGTATGCCACGTGGGAGGAGGAACGAATTTGGTAAAAGTGGTCTGTAGAACCCCAGAGCTTCATGATCCTTCTCGTATTTGGCACACTTCCCCAGCCCTTACACCCTCGAAGCCTGTTAAAAATGAAGGCAACTCAAAAGCAACATGGTCTTACGATGACGTCACCGGTGTAGTATGCTGAGTTGCCAAGGAGATCCCTGCATAGTGCTTAACATTTATGTCCTGGGTTAAGGACTTGGGATTTACTTGCATCCTCATGTACATCTTATCTCTGGGATCCTTCTTGTTGAGGCTTCCTAAGCATCTCTGAACCCTAAGCCGCTTGAATCCTAATCGCGCAACCCTAGCCCTTAGTCTTAAATCCCAGGCCGAAATCTAACACCCGAAATCTCAGATGCAAATCTAATACCCTAATTACTTGTAACACCTTAAGTCAAAGACCTTCCCATAAGAACCCTTTCATCCCAAACCCTCTTCATCTAAGCCCCTTCAACCCTAAACACTAAGACAATACATGGGGGTTTCCTAAAATTAGGGGTACCGTTTTGGGGGTCCCCATTATAAGGATTATGATCTTTTGGGGTCAAAATTGGGATTCCCCTATTTTGGGAAACTACCACATCCTCCTTGTTAAAGGTATGTCTGTGGCCTCAAAGCCTTGGAGACCAGCATCTCCAAATGCCTGGCGTCTGCAGCCGAGGAACGCGGCGAGGACTCTGGGTCTAGGATTTAGGGCTAAGGGCCCGGCTCAGGGCTTAGAATCTGGGATTTAGGTTTAGGGTTTGGGATTAAGGGTTAGTGAATTAGGGTGGGATGTAGGGTTTGGGGTTATTTTGGTTGGCTTAAAGTAAGTTACCTTGAAAAGCGTTATGTACAGGTTTTAGGTAATGTTTATTAGAGGTCATAAAGGGTGCAGAGGGGGTAGGCATATCGAAGTGGAGAACCAAATGAACAAGAGCTTGGAACATGTGATTCAGGTGTTCTATGTGGGCTTGAGGCATTTGGGTATGCTAGCGGTCATGTATGGAAGCCATGGTTACTGTAGGAAATCCAGATTATGCCAACCCTTTACTGTCGGTTTGTTTCAAAGATTTTTGGGGGCGTGGTAAGTTTGGTATGTTCAGGATGTCTGGAATGCGCAGGAAGTAGGCCTTTCAGGATGTTCAGCTTGGGATCTAGGATGTCAGTGTCGGATCGGGTGTTGAGCCTGCAGGGTGAAAGACTTTTTGGGATTGGGGTACTGAGTTTACGATCTTAGGTCAGTGGTTGAATCTTTGGGGTCAAGGCTTTTTGTGTTGAGAGGCTGAATCCAGACCACGAAGCAATGAAGCACCCTGATATATGTACATATGTATGTATATATATATACATATAGATATATAGGTATAGATATACATATGCCCCGAAACCGCATATTCGAACACAAGCACACAAAAAGGGGCTCACAATCTGGCGAAATCACCACAGAACTAGAACGCCAAAATATGGGTCATGGCATGTTGGTGCGCTTTCATACGGATATGGGGAGGAGGTTGAAGTTGCGTCATGTGTATGTATGGTGCGGGGCACTATATTTGTTCGCGGCTTCACGGGTGCTTTCAGGGTTCATTGTGTCGAAGGTCCTGTAAAAGGGTTTTATCTGAGATCACCTTAAGCTTAAAACTCGAACTCAGCATAGTTCGCGCCTCTGTTTAAGTCGTCTCCATATTTTTTGAAAGATGTCTTTCCTTCGCAGCCTTCGTCTACAGACTGGCTTCCTGATTATTTGCCCTACGCTCGGCCCTTCACACCTAAGATGACTGCAGTCCCAAAGGTCCCTGCCCCTCGCGCCATACATCCACGCGCAACCTTCCATGCTTCTCCGAAAGCGTACGGCAGACATGACTCAGCTTTCAGCTTGCTACAGCTTGGGAGTTATTTCACTTGGCCCTTCTTAGCCTGCAATCGCATCTCGATGTCCCGATAGTCCCCGACGGGTTTGAGGTAGAACTAGTCCTGAAGCCCCGATGCTGAATCAACAGGACGTTGAAATGTACACCGGAACCTCATCAACGCTACTGTGGTGTGGTTGCCGTCATCTGCCCTCTCCCCATTATTATTGCTCCGAGCGACGGTGCTCTACACTCCCGCAGCCTAACATTAGCTAACATTGAACAAAAACAAACCAGACAGGAGGTTTGAACAGATAGGAAGATGCTTGAACACAGCCTTTATGAGGTTCCATGTTGATGTGGGGGATGATGGCCATGGCCGCCTTTGCTAGGACTGGAACGAGCTCTACAGGGCCATGCGACAGGTGCCTGAGTCGTCATTGGAAAGTGCCGTCATGAAACACCCCAGGCTCTGTACTACTCTGATACATGAGCCTGACCCTGACAGAATGAACTTGGGGAGTATTTAACATTTGGGTGTTGGGGTTGTTTAGAAAAAGTGGAGGGGGTAGTGTTGGAGGCGCAGCTGCAACGTGCACGTCTGATGGAGGCTTATTCTGACACATGAAGGCTTCTGAGGCCTAGTTGGATCCAAACGGGGCACGCCTGGCGTGCAACCTAGATCTTAAGCTGAGAATTTTGCCCCTGCGCAACAGCCCTGCAAATCCCAGGTCTTGCGGAATGCGATCTTTCAAATTTTCGCAGGCTTTAGAGCTCGCGAAAGCAGGCCAGGTTTATGTACCCCTTAAAGCCGTCACCTCTGAAATGAGAATCCCGGACCCCAAACCCCAAATCATTCAATTCAAAACCCTAGACTCCTATACTTGCAGCCCTGGATTCGCAACTCCTCGAAGCTTTCTAGCCCACAACTCTAAGCCCTAAACCCTTCAAGCCCCTAAACCTCAGACCCTGTAACTCCAAGCCCTAAACCCAACAAGCCCCAAAACCTTAGAGCCCTTAACTCCAAGCCCTAACCCTCCTAAGCCCTAAAGAGGAAACCAGCAAGTCCTAGACCTGCCAGCAAGGCCGGCCGCTACCACGTGGAGGTCTACTGAGACCTGGGCTTCAGCATAGTCCCATTTTGGTACCCCTTAATATTAGGTGCCGTAATGTAATCCATAACTTTGAGAATAACCCACATTATTATGCTAGTTCATTACTACGAAATTGGAATATCGGGGTTTGAAAGAATTGGGGGCTCATTTTGGGCGGAGCCCCTCTGATAAGGATAGTATTTTGGTGGTCTACACTTTGAAGGTGCAGAGAGAGTACATTAAGGGCTTCTTCACATGGTTGTAGATCGCGGAGCTTAGTTTAGAGTGCAGGTGCTTCGAGTCTTGTGTCCAGGGCTTCAGGCCCGGGATGCCCCCCAACTCATTGACCCCCCAGCGCTCTAGACTCACAACCCTAAACCCGAAACCCGTGTTTCTGAACCCCGAAGCCGACTCAGTAGCGTGGCCAGCTTGATGCCCAGGAAGTGGAAAAGCAGGAGAGGGAACAGCAGTAGCCTTTACGATTTAGGCTTGACGGGTTCTAGGTTGGATGTAGCGTTCAGATTCAGGGTTTCAGTTTCAGGGAGCTGCCGACGAGCGCATGCTTTCTTGTGAGCCTCATCAAGAGTACTATCACCCTGAGTTTGTCGGATATTCTTAACGGAAGTGACCGTGGTCTTAAACATTTGAACATCAGCTGCTTCCGAGGGCTTCCTAGGGTTCCAGCCTTCAACGAACAACCGCAAACCTCAAACCCTAAACCTGAATTTCTACATCCTTTATAACCCATTCTAGTCCTTTCCATTTTGTTTTCCATTATCCCTATATAGCCCCAACATATATAACCTATATATCCCCAAAACCTGAGCATACAGCCATGCAAGCATCAACCTCTTGCAGGCCACGTGGGAGCTTCTCGAAAGATCCCTCTAGATCCCTCTAGTATCCCCCGAGGGTCGAAGGACACAACTAATAGGATTTTAGGGCCCAAATACAGTAATATTAATGGTGTTTGGGAGCTAAAGCCATGTTATTTGGGTCCTTGGACCGTTAGGGATCCTTTCGGGGAGACCCCAGAATCACTATGTATTTCTTATGTATCCCTGGGGTGCCTGGGATAGATGCCTTTGGTTTGCGAGGCCCCCAGATAAACTTTTGCACGCCCTTGATCCTCAAACTGTCCCTGACTCCAAATAATTCCTGAGACGCCCAGGGCTCATACCACGATCTCTTATAGGCCCTGCAGAAATTTCCGCGGAACCTCCGGAAATCCTGAAGCCTTCCCCCCCATCCTCAGCCCGAAGCCTCAAGCCTTAGGCACCCCCCAAACCCCTGAACCAAAACTTTTTGGCCTCACACCTAAGCCCTGAACCCCAAACCACTGGAAATTGTAAGCCATGAACACCTTGCAAAACTGAATATTGGCTCGAAGCCCGGCCGTGACTTCCGGTGAGAGGCCGATTGAGTGTAGAGGCAGCGTGGGCTGAGTTCAGGGCTTAGGGTTCAGGGTTTAGGGCTCAGGGGTTAGGATTCAGAGTTTAGGGATGAGGGTTGAGGATTTTTGGTAGAGGGTTTAAGGATAAGCCCCAAGGTATAGCCAGGTATACCCTATAGTTGCTAGTGGGGCACCAGGTAGGGATCTGCCCCTTGCTATAAGCAGGTAACTTTAGTTGCTTATGTGTTCCGTACCATGCCCACTATTGGTTGTGGAGGGCGCAGGGTTTAGGGTTTAGAGTTTTGCAATTAGGATTTCACATAGCATCCTCTTTAGCCCTCCGGCGGTTCTCGGGGCTTTCGGGTGGCAGGACCATTCAAGGGGTGTGGGGGGGTGTATGGCTGAAGGTACTGTCAAGTGACCATAGTTTCCATTTTATTTTCCATTATCACCAATATAATCCCAATATAATCCCAATGTAGTCCCTATATGATCCTATAGTTCCTATAGTTTCCATTTTCTCTTCCATTATAGGGGCCATGGGGGACTTCAAATAGGAGCCTCCAAGATGAACCCTTCAGCAAGCCCTCCATGAGCTCTGATCATGCCAAGCAAGGCCTTGACTATTCTTATAAAGGGATTTTGGTAACCCCAACCCCCAAAATTAGGACCCCATGACTATCATATGATGGTTATAGGGTCCTAATTTTGGGGGTTGGGGTTACCAAAATACCCTTGTTAATCATGGGAATGGGAATTTCCACCACGCCGCCCTCGCAATACTGAAAGGATACTGGAAATGGCGCAGGGGCCGAGCAAATGTAAAGAAACTGATAGGAGCCACAGTCTGAACTCCTAGCATCCCTCTTGACAAGCCTTTGTAGTAGTCCCCTATATAACCCCTCATATAAGCCCATTTATGGAGTTTAGACTAGATTTTGGCTAAATTGCATTACATCCGGGGCATGGCCGGAAAGGCGCAGTTTCTATGTTAAACTATCGGGCCAACCGATATTCAACAGCGGCATGTCAGTCCTTGCAATCGCCCACTATGAAGGTCTAAAACCGGCATTCACAAGTGAACTTTTTCATCTAGTAGTTTCCATCTGATTATCCTTGGGGTTAATATCCCGCAAGCTCCGCAAGACAACTATATACAAAAACAAGCACACTAAGCCCGCTGCCCTGAACTTGTTGCAGATGTCCTTCGCAATTCGAAAGGATCATGGGGCTCGAGAATGGACTCTCTTGAACTACCATGATCATCTTGAGGTCTATTTGAGGTACCCTACATCATCAAGGGCACACACTTGTGGTAATCATTTGGACCCTTGTAGTAGGCATTCGCTTGAGCCTCAAAGCCCTCGAAGGACTGCATGCCCATGAGCGTCTTAGAACTCTTGAGGTGTGAGATTGACGCTAGGCCAATGTCCTGCTAACATAGCCCTACATCAACCGCACACCAGCTTCTTCGCCACAGACTGTCAACGACAAGCTGACCTGACAGGTAGTCACTCTGCCTCCGTGACCCGCGTAGCATATCTGGAGGACAATCTGGCGGCAAAGGCGCATCGTGTCTTGGGACCTGGACACTTGACGAGTCGTAAGAAGGGTAGGGTAGATTCGGAGGGTCGTGATTCAAGCATCTTTGCAGACGCTCTGAGTTGGTATGTTGCCAACCTGTACCAAAACGATTGTGGCAGTGACGACAAATTACACTTGCTTTAGTCAGCGTCATCATTGCCTCTACTGGTGATCGTGGACTACAATGTGCAGCAGACTGCCTACATACGCACTGCTACTGCATACAGACGCACTGCTGATTGAATTCCGACCTTCACGTCTGGATAAATCGCCTACGCATAAGCTCAAGCTCTTACTCGCTGGTTTCGTAAGGAGGGGAATATCAGGAATCTCTCTAAATTCCCCATGCATTTCATGTGCTAGTTTCCCTCTTATTCATATAATGCAAGGGGATGTTCGGCATCCTAACCCACCAAAACAGGGGACGCTTTTATAATCGCATGATAAGTATGACTAGGGTTCTGTTTTGTTTTTTTTTGCTGGGGGGAGGGGGGGGGGGCTGCGGTTACCAAAGCCATCTTACTGTCTTGATGGGCCTCACAAAAGCTCCAAGGCATGTTGAACGGCCCCTGGGCTTTTCAAAGCTGAGCTCCCATGGATAGAGGGATTGTGAGTGGAGAGTTAAGCTCCTCATTAGGGGATTAGGCATCCTTTTCAAGAGAACTCACAGTAATGACGCCCTCGAAGACGCTGTGATATGGGCTCCTGGTAGATGGGTCACAGTGTCTGTTTAACCGAAAATCAGACATCTAGTGCCATTCCAACTTATACTTGCTGGTGGGCACGCTTCAAGATCCAAGTCTTCCTTCCTCCCCAACATGCAACACAAGCTCCCTCAAACCCTAAACCCTGCGTAGAGCCCCCACAATCTAAACCCTAAAATCCCTTCACTCAGGAAGCAGCCGCAGGGGCGCAGGTCCCTGCTTCCAGGATAGTAGGCTCCTTCAACCGCCTTGGCAGAAATCAGATCCAATGACTGGGGGGTCTCGGATACAAAAGGGCTTAGGGCTTAGGGTTTAGGGGTGGACCCCCCACCCCAGTAATAGTGACTATAGCTGATAATAGGGATTATATTAGGGTCCTCTTATGCTCCTTTTATACCACTACTACAGGGTGGGGGGGGGTCTTCCTAAGGTCTAGGTAACGTTCATGTTGGTGTGCAAAGCTCAGGAATGTCCATAAACGTTCCATGTTGGTGCGCAAAGCTCAGGAATGTCCATAATTTGAACTGGGCTTTGAAATGCTTTGAGGTATGCTGAGCAATAGTGATTTAGGGGCTGTTACTGAATACTAGCGGTGTTCCAGCTTCTGCAGTACTTGGGGGGGAAGGGGGACATAATACGTAGGATATTAACAGCGCTAATGTCGGGTTCGGATTGCTAATGGGGTTCGGATTAGAGCTAAATCGGGCCGGAACGGAATAATGTAAATGGGTACGGATTAGAGCTAAATCCGGGCGGAACGGATTAATAACAACATAGGAACGGAATAGTGCGTGCTAGCTTCAAATCAATTGAAAATTAGAATTCTACATATTAGGGTGGGCTTTAACATTAGGAGGAAGGGATTAGTTAAGATTTAATTGCAAATATGTCCCGAGCCTTAGGCCAGAGGGGTTAGGGCGCAGTGTTTAGGGTTTATGGGTTCCTCTGGGATCCCCCCCTCAAACAACTTTTCCCGAACTTGATTGGGGACCCCCCGGATTATTCAGAACCTTACTTGTTTGGGGGGGGGGGTTAACAATCAGAACCCCGCATTAATTGGGAATATTCTATGGCACGGGGT
Organism: Symbiodinium pilosum; assembly: GCA_905231905.1. Taxonomy (NCBI): domain Eukaryota; class Dinophyceae; order Suessiales; family Symbiodiniaceae; genus Symbiodinium; species Symbiodinium pilosum. Next base: position 132,475 of record CAJNIZ010043848.1, read on the forward strand.
TCACAAGGATACTCAATGTTGAAGCTGTTGTATTGCGCAAACCCTGCGAGTAATGTAGGGCTCTGGAAAAACAGCTTCCTACATTACTAGAGGGGCCGAGTGCGGTTGTCAGGGTCTGGGGGTTGAGGTTATTTATGAACCATGGAATAGCCCTGCAGTCAGAGAATACCATCTGTACTCCATGCTTTGCAAAAGTGTGTCATGCTTTTAAGTTTTTGGCAGCTGTTCAAAACAACTGCCCCGCAAAATGCCAGAAGTTCGGTTCGCTTTTTGCTTCGGATGCCCCCTCAAGGTAGTGTATTCACAAACGTTTTCCTGAACCCTGAACCCTAACCCCTACCGAGAAAAAAACACTAGAACCTGGAACTTGTCCGCTGAAGGTTAGAGACAGAGGATGCATAGCAAGGTGTAGCTACACTAGTCGCGCAATGGGAATATGGGAATTAGGTCCCTAAATTAGGGCTACCTTTAGGGGGTTATCAGGGTCACATGGGGTTATACAGGCTATGTAGGGCTCTATGCTATATAAGCTACAGTCTAAACTCTAGTAGCCCCCCTAATAATAACCCCTATAATACTCCCCTATAAAATCACCTTCAAGGACTTTAGACTATAGCTCATATGGGGATATGTCGGGTTCAGGGTTTCCAACAAATGGGCTGCATTGTAGCCCTTCCAAGTCTTGTTTGCTGGCAGGAATTCCCTACACCCTGCGGGGCGCGCTAGCTAGTGCAAATACTTACTGGTGGGAATAAGGGAATATAATCTCCCACATTCCATACTAACCACCAGTACGAATACAACCTGATTAGCCAGGCTCAGCAAATGGCTAATCAAATGCCAGGAGTCTGGTTTTCGACCTCCAGCAGTTGTAATTTCGCAGACAGCCCTTGGCTGGAATCAGGTTAGAGGCTTTGACACGCTGAAATGGATCCTCTTCTTTTGAAGTCCTTGGAGGCGTGCCGTAGTTTTGTACTCTGCCGGAATTGTTCGATACAGGGCAAAGCCTAGTACCAGGCATACTTACAGGTGCGGACGCGTAGGTTCATAGATGGGCACCTGCCCCTTCGAAGGGACACTGGCCTGCCCTGGCTTAAGGAGTCGGGGCCCAACGGCCTGAAGGACTTGTAAGGGGCCTATACCCTTTTTCGTGAGACCGGTACTCTTCAGGAGCCGTCCGAGAATTCAAGATCTTGTAATGTTCAGTAGAATGGGGTGTTGGACACGAGGGCTCTAAAGTAGGGGGATACTACCGATATGATTGCCGGTACTACGACGGCTACTGCTACTACCCCTCTTCCTACCACTACTACATCAGCGAAGTCGAAGCAGTGGTAGCAAAGCACAAGCGGAGCGGCGGCGGCGGCAGCAGCAGCAGCAGCAGCAGCGGCAGCAGCAACAGTTGTGCTTGTAGTACTCGCAGTCGCCGTTGCAGTAGCAGAAGAAGCAGTAGGAACCATACTAGCTACATTTTTCTGCAGTCGTTCAAAGTCCCGCAGCAGAGACTGAACATCCGACGAGGGGCCGTTGAGCTCATCTGTTAGCTCTGCTAGGAGGTCTTGCCATCGGCACGCCATCCAAAAAAAAGCTGGACCCCGTCTTGGGGTCCCAGCAAAAATTTCTCTAGTGTTACAAGGGTCTACCTTGCAATATCTACGGAGCGTCGGAGACATCTAGTGGTCCATAAAACCTATGCAAAGTCTTCTGTGAGGGAGAGGCGGTAAGATACCACTCCGCATCGACATGCGCTTACCTTCAGGACAAGAAGCATCGGAACCTACACATGAAAATCAGGCTATAGCTTGAAACTAAGTAAACAGTGGAGCCCTAAGTTGGTTTTCTTGCTATCATTACTTTGGGCAACCTGTCTGGTTCTTGTGATGCTGCCATTTTGAGATACCTACGATAAATAGCGTTCGCCTCAACGGCGCAGGTAATCGCAAAGGATGTTCATGTCTGCTACTGTTTCCTCAGTCGATGTGTTGTTGAGGCCGTGGCTGCCATGATATCGCTGCTGTGGTTGAAGGGCTCACTCTCCTCACACCCTGCCCTGCAGGACTTGAGCCGGGCTCACGATGGAACCCCAGGAACTTGTAGTGATTTAGGTAAGGTTCAGAGGTAGAAGAAGAGCAAGGTTATCAATAGGTGAACTGCACGTATAGCTCAACTGAGGTAAGTACTGTACACCCCCCACTTAACACTGCCTTCCTACACGTAGCCTGCTCTCAACGGGATGCAATTACTGGCATGATAGGGTTCATGTTTTGGGGATTTTCGGTCTCCCGGTACGTCTCCTGCTAAAGGGTTTAGGGTTTAAGGTTGAGGTGTGGCAAGGATCCGCAGCGTTAGGACACATAGTTCAAGGAAGTCTGCAAGTGTGTCCTCGGCAGGTCTCAAAACTGAAGCTGTAATATGAGCTATAGTCTAAACTCCCTAAACGGGGTTATACAGGGTTATACAGGGTACGACCATAGAGAATCTTAAAGGGGATAAATGGAGTTTAGACTATAGCTCATATGACCCTAAGCTGCTTTGATATAGAGGACCCCAAGACCTGAAACTTCCACCTTGAGCCCTAAACCTTGACCCTTTGAACCCTAAAACTTAAACCCTAAACCACGAACATTCCTTAAACTGCGTTGCTGTTAAGGAACATAAATTAAACTACTTTATTGGGGGAAGTCTATTACATACTATATACCCATACTATGGCAACTTAATATAAGTTCCTGTGCAGCAACCCAATCAACCCCCAAACGAGGGATCTCACCTTCGTTGTTTTAGGACTGCCAGGAGCTGCACGGGTCTTCTGTACTGGTAAAATGAACCTAAACCCTAAACCCTGAATCCTAGACTCTAAACCCCTAACCCTAAATCTGAAACCCTAAATCCTAAATCCAAAGCCCTCAATCCTAAACCCTAAGTTCTAAGCCCTAAACCCAGCATTTAGGGTTTTGACTCCGAGGATGCTGCTTGAAGGGGTCACAGGGACTGCAGTATTTGGCCTTAACAACACGGATAGCTGGAGTACATGGTCATACCTGAAGACCGCAACTCTCAAGTTCAATCATGTACGGAGCAAACGGCAGCATGCAAGCTCTCCGTATGGCTCGTTCCTTACAGGGTATTACAACTTCATACTCACAAATTTTGAAATATTTTATCAAGACTTAAAGACTTAAGGAACAATGTTCAACAATCATCGCAACGAAGCGCAGGCCCAGAAATTGGCCATGAAAGGAAGGTTTCATCACGTACGCTGTCCAGGCATGATGCGAGGTCTCGACTATTTAGGATTTCGGTTTGGGGTTCTCCTGGATGTGGTGTTTTTTTGAGGGTATACTAGACAACGGGGGGACTCCCAATTCTAAGTGTCCTTGTAAAGGTCTGTAAGCCCGTGTTTCTACGCCTCTCCATCCCTAGCCAGTGCACATCGGGATTTTGTCTGACTACTATTTCCCCAGGAGACTTCAGCCCAGACCCCCAAGGGAGGATCTAGCAAGCAGAATCCCTTAAGGCCCCTATGAATGGGCCAATAATAGTGTAGGGTACCAAATTGCGACTTTCTAGATCCTTCCGGGAGTTTGGAACGCCCTACGCCTACGCCCTAGTTCATGATTCTTAGTAAGCGCGCAGCCAAAACCAACTTCTTCTTGGCTTTCTCGGCCATCCGAACGGCGTTCTCACACTCCTGCTGAGCCCGTTTACAAGGACCGTGGTCTTTGTAGGGTGTGTTGTGGGCTTCCATGTAAGTTGGCGGAATGTTGGATCAAGGGTTTGGGGCTTTGGTTTCAGGCTGCATGGTTGAAGGGTTTCAAGGCCTTGGGGTTTAGGGCTTACAGCTGATGTGAGATCCGGATGGCCCTGCTTGGGGACATGGGATTGTACTGGTTAAAGCAGCTCAGTTCACCACAGGGTTTAGGGTTTAGGGCTACAGCTACCTTGCGGCAATTGTCCATAGAAACGACCATTGGGATTTGTTTGGGTGATGTTGCTATCAACTGTTTATAGGGACCTGAGGGGAGGTAATAGGGTCCGCATGGTTTGGATGCCAGTTCATCTAGTCCCCGTTAAGTACATAGAATATGGGGTATATGGGGCCCCCTTAAGTACATAGAATATGGGGTATATGGGGATCTTCTTATAATATACCCATAGCCATATTCTATCTACTTAAGGGGGACAAAGCGCTAGATGGGAGATGGGAGGTTACGCGTGATCTAGGGAAATTCTGGGGATGATGTTGCGGACCCACCTCCAGTCAGAAGTTTATGGATCCTAAGGGTCTAATGGGGTTTTATGGCTCAAATATTCAATATCAATGGTATTTGGGCCCTAAACCCTATTATTTGGGTCCCTGGACCCTTGGGGTATGGATCATTGAAGGAGCCTTCGTTTTCAAACATATCTTACGGCCCCATGCGCTCTGGCATTCCTGTGGGGCAAGCCAGGCATCCATCCACATCAACCATATGAGCTATAGTCTAAACTCTTTAAAGGGGGTTATATAAGGGATTATATAGGGGCTACTATAGGACTTATCAAGGGGGATACTAGTTCAGACCAGAGAACATATATAGATGTATGGGAGCTACTAACGCATTAGTGAGCTCCAGCCTTGGGATGATTTGAGGAATTCTGAGAAAAACTCCCCGTAAAGTCCTGCCACGTTTAAGCCGTACATGTCCCTTGAAGATGTAAATCACCGACCGCAGGTCCTGTCTTCTGCAGAGCCTGAATGGATGCCCACTGCTCAATCCTGAAAAATGACAATGTGAACTACCTTATACGACTTATGCAGCTATGCTAGAGTATACTTCCAAAGCCCATCTAATCAAAGAAGCCACTCCATCACATCATCCGCCCATGGACCGTATAGATGCTCACGCCCCTAAGCCCTTCGACCATTCAGCTCCGGCAGCCTATGCCCCTATGAACCTCCAAAAACTCAAACCTGCACCTGAACCTTAAGTCTCTCCACCAGAAAACCCTCAAACCCCGAACCCTCGAAGATCTGACCCCCAAGCCCCTACAGCCCTACAGCTTCAGAACCCATCAACCCTGACAGCAAACGCTACAAGTCTGGAACATCAGCATTCCTCTATCCCGAGAACTGGAGAGAGGAAGCAGCAAGATGCCTTGTTTGAAGGGTCCAACTTCTTGGCCTTTCCCCCCAACCCTCAACCCTTTAAAGACCTTGCACCCTAAACCCGAACCCGAGGGTGTCCAAAGTCTCTGCAGGGCATTTCGGCAGCCCCGACAAGGAAGGAAGCTTGGAGGCTGGTAAAAGGCGCAGGGGTGCCTGGCTCTAAGCTTTTCAGTTACAGTAGTAGTAGTAGTAGTAGTAGTAGCAGTAGTAGTAGTAGTAGGAGGAAGGGGAGGAGGGAAAAGAAGCCACCTATGAACTTTGTTAACTATGTTCTCCAGGATGTCCTTGTTGAGCTCGTGTAAGAGCTTTGAAATCTTCACTTCTGCGTTATGCTACCGGGTTTTGGATTTCGCGAAGCGTACATCGTATGGATGCGGAAATATTGTTGTGGTCGGGGTGGCGGCGGGGCTGGAAAGGGATGGCGCATAGTGACGTCCATTCGAAGAGCGCGCATGCAAAAAGTTGGGTAGCACAGAATGTGTGATGACTTTTGCGTGGGTGGGGCGCGCTCCATCACAACCCTCTTCTGCTTAGGCTCTTGGCTGTCCACACTAACATTCAAGGAACCATGGTTGGTAGGCGCGGCGATGCTACTCTACTACTACTAGTACTGGTAGTCGAAGAAGACATATTAATCGTTTAAGGTTACTGAGTACTAGTGGTACAGGTAAATAGTAAGTTCAACCTATACGGTTGCGGGCCAGATTCCAACTGTGGCTTATAAGGAGTTTACTCTGGTGGGTGCGGAGGTTTTATACTCTGGGCTGCGTACTCCTAGAAAAAAAGATAGAGAACTTTACGGGTTCGCGGTTGTGGCTGGAAACAAATGCTTCCAGAAAAGCACGCAGTAGAACTCAACCCTCACCTGCGGAGCGCCAAGCCCAAAACAAACCACAATTCTAGACGTGGTTTTGGGCCTCCCTAAACCCTAAAGCGGGTCTAGGGGGGGGGGACGTAGTCCTGACACAAAGTCCCAAGACCCGACCTTGCTTAAACTGGAGACCCCTAGACGCTTTAATCAAAAAAAATTGGGATTTGCCAAAGGGTTATATAGGGATTTGTAAGGTTTAGGGTTTCCCAAAATTAGGGGTATAGCGGGCGCTGTAGTAAGGCTAATAATATTATTGGTCCATATCGCGGTCCCCGAAAAGGATCGAAGGTATATTCCTTAACGAAAGGAAGTTGACCTTTCTGGAAATCCCGACTTCGGAAACTCTAGACTGCCACCAAGCAGCATTGGTAATAAATGGTCCCATGGCCCACACCCTATGAGTCCAGGTCACTTAATGTCGTACCTTTAGGGACCCTGGAGTTAGGTTTTATTTACCATACTATATCACCCCAATAAGCCTATTCCAACCCTATTGTAACCATTTGTAAGTCGGTCACCCCTCAACGTGTATGCTTGGGCTTCGCAAAACCTATGCAGGAACCCATGCGGCCTCCACGTGTATGTTATTTTAAGTACCTGGACTCTGAGGCATAGACTTCTGCAGCTGTTATAACCCTAGCCCGTAAACCCTGAAGCTTACGCCTTCTTACTATCTTCACACGATTGGTGATTTCCCAAAATAAGGTGACCCCCAATGTAGACCCAAACATGTTATCAGCCTTCTTATAGGGACCCCACACAAAGTATCCCTAATTCTGGGAACCCCCCCCTATTACAACACTACTATTCTTGTTACTGCACTCCGAAGATTCGTCAAGCCGAAGTGCGCCGGTGGTTTGCTGGACGGCCCTTGCTTTGTCCTGTACAGCGACGCCAGGAGCAAACACCCAAAGGGTCCATGTAGGTATATGGTATATACTTAGGGCCCAAAGGGGTTCCCATATACCTACTTTAAGGCCCAAGTATATCCCATATACCTACATAGACCCATTGGGACAGTGGTCCCTTCAAACGGCTTCTTTGGGGCTTTAAACGCGGCCATTGCCGTTTGTTTGGGGGACACAGCTTTCGCATGATACCCGAAGCCAGTTTGCGGGATGAAAGTCACGACTTGAGAACGTTACAACACTCCACCCTCGCAGGTATGAAGAGGACCAGCATAAAGCTGAGAGCGCCACCAGAAGTGTCTTCTTCCGGAACTTCTTGTCAGACAGCAAAGCCTGGGATGTGGATAGCAAAAGCAGACTTATAAGGGGACAACCCAAGGATCAAAAAGGTATCTCCCACAATTTCGCAGGAACAGTTTTGAGGAAATCGCATGTGGCCTGTTGCAGCGTTGGCGGTTTCATTCTGTTCAGAACGACAGCGCAGGCATCCATACAGCGTGTATGGTCGTTCGCTCAGATGAGAGATTCTCAGTTCACTGCCCAGAGGATCCCAAGCCGTAAAACCAAAATCCGGCAAGGTGCCTATGATGTTTGTGCGGTTGGTGTGGCCACGCAAACCCATTATACCCTTTCGCCCCTGCTGTGCTTTTTAGACCACACTCCTGAATAAGGTCCTGGAGAAAACTGGCCACTGGGTGACTGTATGCATGTTATGTCTTAAACGGAGGCTCAGAGGCTTGTGACTGGCCTTTTGTATCCGTTACCCTCAAAACTGCCCCGGAAGGCTTTCTGGCGACAAGTAGTACTAAGTAGGCCTAAACGCTAAACTGCAGTCTCCATTCTATTTTCCATTATCCCAATATAAGTCCAATATACCATAGTAGTTTCCATTTCATTTTTCCATTATCCCAATATACCCCGAATATTACCCCATATAGGTGCTAAGAAGGCCCTGGGACCAGGAATCTTGCCTTGGCCATTGCGCCCTGCAGCTGCCTGACCCCAAAAAGACTGGAGGCTAGAACTGAACCTGCCCACACGCTCATACCGTAGGGATCCAAATAGCCCAATGTAGGTATTATTTACAGACTTTAGGACCCAATGTAGGTATTATTTGTACACTTTGATCCCTAGGGATAATGTTGCAGTCTAACAGGTTAGGTTAGTCGTGGGAGGAAGCTTCTTGTATGAAGGAGGGTGTACCTGAGCTATGGCCAAGTCCTTGTCGAACCACTTCGAGTTGCCCAGCTGTGCTACTTGGAGGGTCAGGGGGCGTCGGAGAGTATGCTGGTAGGTTATAGCCCATGTAAGCCATTCAAGAAGCGCCAGTGATCCCTGCTGTCAACCCCATATGTCATGAACCTCAAATGGTAGGTCCCCATGACCCTGAAAGTGGGGTCTGTTCGAATACCTGCCAAACAGGACATCCGGCCATACCCCAGTTAGTAAATCCTGAACTCCGAACCCACTAAATCCCGTGTACCCAACTCTACACACTTTGCCAGCATGGATTCCTGCCAAGCTGCGGACCGCGCCGCAACATGTCAACCTAAGTCCTCTAAAGGCCTCAAATCTTATGAGCTGTAGTCTAAACTCCTAGTATGCCCCTTAATTAACCCCTACAGTAATCCCCTATGTAATCCCGATATAACCCCCCTTTAAGGAGTTTAGACCCTAAATCTTCAACCCCAGGCCCTTAGATATTCTTGCAGTCTTGGGAGCCCAGGCAGTGCTCAGTAAGCTTGCCTTTAGAGAGCCCGGCGGCTTAGTGCTTAGGGTAATATGGGGGTTATATAGGCGATATGTAGGGTTATATATGGGATAGAGAGGGTCATAGGAGATATATAGGGATAGTGGAAACGAAAGTGGAAACGACTATTTCAGGGTTTAGGGGTTTCTGGGGCATCCTTCGAAGATTGACGAAAAGGTGGCTCCCTCATGCGGCTTTTCTCTGGGGCTCGAAGTCTGCAAACAAGTACTTTGAGCCCGTAAACTCGTAAACTACGAATATTTGTAAGTCGAGAAGTAACACTTTGCCTATTATTGACCTAGGAATAGCACTTCGCCTAAGACTGACCTCGTAAAGTGTTGACATTTATGTCACAAGTCGTGAAGGAGTGTGCTCAAAAGTGGCCGCTTCGTTTCAGGGCAAGTATAATGAGGAATGTAATATTCTGATGCTCAGAAACTCGTCTACGTACTTTGCAGTAGATGCTGGGGTGCAAACTCAGCGCCTCCGAAAGAAAAATGGGTCAACATCGGGGCACCTCCTTGGATAGCAAGATGGCTATTGGGGATACGAAAACACGGCCCTTGCTGCACAGCTGCGCACACGCTTGCTACTTTGACTTTGCCCTTGCCCTTGCTGCAGATAGTTGGGCCAACCCAAGTTTGCTGCAGACCCAACACGCAACCGAACTGGGACTTAATCCGGGCAGGCTTGAAATAGGATTGCTGGGAGGTCGTATCTGAGCTAGCTACACTCAAGCTTCATGGCGGCCATGATGGTATCACACAAGTGAAGGAACATGTGGAGCATACAGCTGGCCGAGACCAAACCACACACCGTACCGGTCCTGGTAAACCAAAATCCGCAAACCCTCCAAAGTCTGAACCTTGCAGCACACGTATGACGTAGACCCAAATTCCCAATCCTAAACCCCTGATCCCTAAGTCTAAGCGAGATCCAAAACCGAAAGCCCCGAAGCATGAGCCATGACTTCTGTAAGCCCCATACACCTGAAGCTGGAACTCAACATCGATTATCCTAGGATTGATGGACCGAAGTTGACCAAAGGTCCCACTTACAATGCCATGTAACAAGCCACAAGAATTAAGCTGCTCCCATCACCCTAATAGAAAATCCCCCCCCCCCTCCAATATTATATACTCCCAATACATTAAAATATACCACATAATTGCAGTATTTCGTACTAGGGGTGTGTAGGGGTTTAATTTTAGGACGAGTGGATTAGTGTACTAGACTGGGGATCATGCAGGATCTGGTCCTTCAACCTTATGACTTCCCAACCAAAAAATGACCAGCCACGCGCTGAAGGGATGCCTGCGTGTTTAGGAGGGCTTAATTAGCGTTTCCAGACATACAGAAAGGAGTGTAGGATTTAGGGGTTCAGGGTTTAGGGTACCATTTTGGAAGTCCCTTACTAGAAAAGGGTTATTGTGTGTATGTTGGGGTCTATATGGGGCGTCCCTGTTCATGAAAACTACCCAATGGGCATTCCCAAAACAATCAGCCATCGTACATAGCAATCCCTACATGAGAAACGGTGATGTAGGCAACAAGTACCTAGACCCTCCTTCTAGTCTCTATTTTAATCTAAACAGCCACAACTAGGGACACGCTAGTGTTACCAAAGATGAACTTATTAGGGACTATTGAATTGTACCTGGTTCTGACTTGGGCTTTCCCCTAGGTTACTGTTAAGGAGTATAATTTAAGCTACTGCAATTGGGAGCCCTATTAACATCTATGTATTTGAAGTGCCTCAACAGCAACCCACTTCCCTACCTAGGCTTTGAGTGACAAGTGCATTCAACAGTTAGCGGCTGTGGGCTGAGTATCTGTTGCACAAAAAACAAAAAAGCCTTTGGGGTCATACAAGGTTTAGGGTTTAGGGATGAAGGTTTCCCAGACTCAGGGGTACATTTTGAGGCCTCCCATAAAAAGGATTGTAGTAGTTTGGGGCCTACTTTGGGGTCCGCCTATTTAGCCAAACTACCATCTTCACGTTCCCAGGTCTCTGTGTGGAGCCAGGGTTCGGGTGGAGAGCCAGAATGCAGAAAAAAAATAGCCAACCCCTTCCAGGGCCCCCCGAAATACCCTCAAATGCGGTCTGTACTATTTGTGGGTTACTTGCGCTCCATAGAGGGTTCTTGCGGGTTGGGCTCCATAGACGGTACTTGTGGGTTAGGTGGTCAACAGTAACGGCAGAAACCAGACCAGAAGCCAGAACACACGCAAAAGAAACACGGAGAAAACGAGTGGAGACAACGAAGGAATGCAAGTATATTGGGGTTGTATAGGGCTATAGAATGTTTGGGGTTATATAGGACTATAGTATATTGGGGTTATATAGGAATGCTTATCTTAGGGTTCCAATAGTTGCAGGGCATGGCTGATTTAAAGCAAAAGCATTCCCACTGTGGGAACTTCAATGTGCCTCTTACACAGCCTGGCGGCATGTGCCAACATCGGTACCCAGAGCTACTCCCGGTCGAACAGCGTCTCCCGCCGAATGGGAAACATTCTTTTACCTTCAGAATCCTCTTGAGCAACTGATTAAATCCTAATATTCATAGTTGCAGAGCTATATGGAGAACGAAGGCATTAAAACAAAGTGATGACGTCCAAATCCTTTTGCAAGGGTGCCTGGAGCTCAGTCTTCAGGGCATCGCACGCCCCGTGGGAGCTCTCCGGCAACTTGCCCTTCGCCTCCCAACACGCGGCTTCAACGCGCGGATCGCACTCAGCAGGCACGGCCGAGTGCTACTAGATTATGGTCTATGAGGTTCCCCAACAGTTGCTCAACATGACTTATCAAATCATATCAAATTCTCAACGAAGTTTTCGAGCCGTTGCTAAAATGCATCTTTCACCATACCTCGTGCGACTTAACTAGGGACTTCCAGAACCTCATGCTAAGTGTAGGATGTTCTTAAACCTGGAGGCCCAGGTTTGGGGTTGCGCGCTGAGGGCTTTGGTCCATCCAACACACAGAAAAGCCCTTTGCGCGAGTTTTGGCTATCTGGTCGACGAGACCCACTGAAGGCTTGGTTTCTGAGCAACCAAGCGGGCTATTCTCGACATTATGGGCCGCTTTTGCTACCAGTTTTGGCAGGATATTTGGGATAAGGACAGGGGCTTTTTGAAACGACCGCACTTAAGCACTACGGAACAAAGCCGGAAAGCGACTGCACAAACCAATGGACATGATTGCCGGCCCACTGTCTAATTCAAACAGGCACGACTTGTGCACAGCTGTACGTGTTGGCCAAGATCAAAGAAGGTATTACATGGCAGTGCATTGAGGTCTTCAATTTGCGAAAGCTCCCATGAGCACACATGGTTGTAGATGTCCAAGCCCCCTAAGGGAACTTTTCACATTATGACCCGCAGGCAGATGCAAGAGGGGGTGGCGGGAGCGCTGCAAAAACCATGGAACATTTCAGGCCGGCTTATTCGCAGCTTATTATATTCTGGGGGCTTATGTTTCGGGTTGCCTCCCTGCATTCCCTATTGACAACCAATAAGCAAACCTTTGGGCCCCTGACAATCCGCCTTGTTCAGGTCGGCATACAGTGAATCCGTCGAATGCTTCAAGGCTGCCTAGGAGCACGGGCGGCTGTTTTGGTTGTTTTGGTGGCTTTGGGATGCTCTGGGATCCGTCCCTGGCTTAACCTTGAAGGATCATTCTATGAGGAGCTTTTGGGTAGGCTTTCGGCGGGCTCTCCAAATTGTGTGGAGCGGAGCAGAATGTCTATTCTTTGGAGCGCTTCAGTCTTCACAGCCTCGTACAAACGGAGTTGGAGGGGACTGGGCATGTGTTTGCTCCCTGACTGCTACAACACATAGTGGTTCGCCATTTCTCACGGAAAGGTCCCCTAACTCATGTACGATCATAAAACGCCTGGTGCCAAGACCCTCTAACAGGGCACTGTAATCTTCAGACACGTCAGTCTGGACACTTGTCTTGTAGAAGGGTTGAACGTGCTTCTGACTGTCGCAGGCCTAGTTTCCCTATCAGATGGTCCCAATGTTCAGAATGTTTTCCCTTGAGCCACGTGTTGCACTTGGTAAGTTAGAACAGCTGTAGAAGTATGGCCAACGCTAGTAAAGCTGAGCTCATTTAACTTCCGGCGCCGTCCGTTAGACCTCAGCTCGCCATTCAATCCCCATGGTTTTCTACTTACTGGCGGTTAGTAGGGACAAAGGGAATATAATCCCTATATCATCCCTATGTATTACCATTTTCCCCACCCCGAGTGAGTCTAGAGAGGTACGAGATTTGCCAGGCAAAAGCTCAGAATTGAACTCTCTCCCTTGCATACCGCAAAGGTCCAGTGAAATTCTCATGAAGCTTCCCAACCGCACAAAAAACGTCCAAATCAACCCCTTAACCTCAACCCTAGACCTTGTTTCATAGAAGCCTGTAGGCTCCTTACAAAGCACTCCGCCATCCCTCGAAAATCCTGTGAAGACTTCCCACCCGAATCCAGGCAGCCAAAACTTCCGAACCGTGACGTCCCGCCATGAAGGTACCTTTTCTCTGGGGCTCCATGTCCACAGTCTAAAGGTTATACCTACACTATTGGCCACTGGGCCCCAAAGTCTATAACTAGCTAGAAGTGCCAGTGTTGTTTGAATTATGATATATTATGATAATTACCATGAAGCTCCCGTTGGGATTAAACATGTGCCTGGGGATGAGGGTCAGGATGTGAAAGGCATTTTTGAAGATACCCCGGCGATGGTGGAAATCTATGGCCCCAGGCATTCAAAGAGGAGAGCTCGGTCTCTGAAAGGAATCATAAGATATTGGTATGGGCCAGGCATTCTCCAGTACAGTACATCATTCATAAACTGAAATGAAAAGCTTCTTTGAATCAAGGGTCCCCTTTTTTAGGGTTGCACTGCTGACAGAGGTGATGCCAGGTCTGTGCAAGGATGACATGTACCAAGCAGTTATGCAAACGACATTACCCAAACAATGCGTGCTTTTTGGGCTTCAGCTGAGGACATATTCTCTGGAAAAGGTGTGCAAGTGGACCTGAATGTCGACCAAGACCCTGCGGCGAGAAAGACAGCCTGAATGAACATTTTAGCAGAAGCCCATCTGGTACCTTCCACAAAGTGGGGGGCCCTATATAGATCCCCAAAAACGAAAGAAACGCTTCCTGCGGATCAATGGCTCCGCAGCTCAACTGGCAATGCGAGGCTTGACGGGCTTCTTTTAAACAACTAAGGGTCCTGCTCGGGAAGCCCCTATGATGAGGACTATAATGCCATAGTATTGCAAGGTATGTCTTCAATCCTAAGCCCTTAAACAAATCAGAAAGGCTTGACAGGCTACAAGCGTCGTATCCTTGACAATGCAAGGATAGAGCTGCGCCAGCTGTGCATGCTCCCCATGATGGTCCCTGTACATGTATAGTCCCCCTTAAGTAACGAGAATATGAGGTGTATGGGGATCTTTTTCTAATATACCCAAAGCCATATTCTATCTACTTAAGGGAGACTATACCCATTGTAACCCGAACGACCCAGAGCTTTCATTGGCTATGCACAAGAGTTTCTCATCCTCTGCACGCTTTTCAACTGCTGCTTACAAGCGTTGCAAACACTGAGCCTGTGGTTCTGCAACCTTTACGTATTGATATTCGACTGGAACTGCGTGGCCTTATGGGCCTTGGCCAACAGTAACAGAAGGAGGCCCAGGTGAAGAAACACTTCCTTTTGCGCAGTGGCCGTTGAAAACAATAAGCGAACTGACAAACTCATAAGTCCTTTTTAGCGAAGTATAGGCGACCCACGGAACGAACTGATGGTCCCTGCTTTTCACCTCCTCGCCCCCAATATAATGCCATCATACAACCTGGGGAGCACTTGCTACTTGGTGGACCTGAAGGAGGGGAGTCTGGCCCTCGGCTTGAATTCTGAGAACCTACAACCACAAAGCAGACGAGATTCCACGCGACAGGGAATAGGCTCTCCGGTCCACACCTGCTTTTGGAATTGTACATTCTACGGGTCAGATGGTCCAAGAATCTACATGATGCATACATGGGGGCTACTTACAAGGGCTTTCCTTCCAGCAATGCTACCTCTGGTCCCTGTGCCTTTAAATCCTGTAAAGATGTCAGATGATGGCTGAGAAACAAGGATTGTAACGGTAGGGATTGCGCAAACAGATCTAGAAAGATTAGGGTCGGGGGAGCAGGCATGTCTTCAATTCAAGGTCTTTGCAGGGCATATGAATTTCTGTCGTGGCCTCTTGTGGCGGTGAATACCGTACTCAACTACCCGGCAGCTGTTAAAGCCAATCCATAATCACAAATCTGGAGCATTATGAAACCATGCAGGGTCTATCACGGAACGGGCGCATGCATACAACTTATAGGAGTATATGGGATTTTAGGACCTCTCTGTGGGAGTCACACTGTTTACCATCCGCCTAGAGGTGGCTCTTGGCCCAGCATTGTAGAACAGCTTTCGACGAACCCTTCTCACAGTTAATGACGCGGTCAGCTGGGTTCACGGGAACCCTTGATACTGCCCAGCTGCCTAACTGACCCCCGTGAAACCAACTTGCACTGCACCTGCATTACCACAGAACAAGGATGAAGAGGAAAATAACACAGCCTCTTTCCAAATGCCGACAAGCGCATCAAGATCCAAACGCTTTAGTCAGGTTCGAATAATCCCGACTCAGAAGGAATGCAAAAAAAAACGCCGCCTTCAAGCAATGTTGCTGCCGTGGGGTCGGCTGCCTGTCGATGCCTTGAAGTCAAAGCCCCCAAGTTAATTTCTGGACGGCATAGCGAATTGACATGCAGTTGTCAGTGGGATCCTTGTACACATGCGGGTTCAGGGTCTAGCCGTCGCACTCCTTGTTAATCCCAAGTGTTGCAAAATTGCCACCCACCCCCCACGGGCCCCGTGGCAAGTGCTCTACCTAGGCCTGGGTTGCTGGGCTCAGGAGGGACAAGGGGCCCGAAAAGAGTGGCGCATTCTCCAAGTCGCGGAGGAATCGCAGAGAGGCACCACTTTGTTCCTCGAAAAAAGAGCGCAAGAGACGAAAAGGGCTGTAAAAAGGAGGCACGCAGGAAGACAAGGCCATAATTCCGCAGGATGTCACGTGAGAAGAGTTGCACGAGAGATTCCTGGCCTTGAGGAGGCAGCCGACAAAACCTGCGAAGGGAACGACATTCGCAATTCTGCAACATTCTGCAACAGGCTGTCGCCCACTGTCCAGCTCCCGAAACACAGAGCGGAAACTAGAGATGATGTAGTTGTATGTAGGGGAGACAAGTGGCTAGCCGTTCTTATCCAAGTAGACCGAAGGAAGTCAAAAACTCCCACCACGTTCCACGAAAACAAGACTACACATCAACGGAAATGACCCGTCAACGAGCGTAGACAGCCCCAGCTGGCTTCAATGAAGCCCGCCCTTGCTTCTGTTGTTGCGACACCACCCCGATGGCTCCAGCATCTGGACATACACGGCCCACAAGCCCTTGGCAATCTCCCATACATGTCCGACAGATTGAACTAGGTTCTTAAGCCCTACACCCCGGGCCCTACAAGCCCTCAACCCTGACCACTAGAACCTGCAGCCTATTTTATGGAAGCCTGAAAGATTGAATCATCACGTCTGATGGTACTTATACAGATCTAGTATAGCACGCCAAGAACCCCTACTCTTCTCATCCAGCCCTTAAGCCCTTAAACCAATTTCCACCCTGCCAACCCCAGAGCTTACTGGTTCTCAGTAGGGAATAGGGGAATACACCCCCATATGATATCCACATATATTATATTCCCTTATTCCCTACTATAACCCCCATATATACCCTACTATAATGTAATCGTTTCTATTTTCTTCTCTATTATCCGCCATATATTTCCAACATACTCCCTTATTCCCGACTGAGAACCAGTAAGTAAAGTTTGCAATCCGCGGTTCAAGGCGATGAGTGCCGGTAGCCAGGCATCCTCTTCGGAGTCTCCTTCGCCAACAGTTTCGGACTTGGGGATACTTAGGATTTTGGGTTTAGGGCTGCTCCCAAAGGGTTCATCCAGGTATATAGTAATTCTGTAGAGCCCAAAGCGGTTGCCCTCTCTAACCACCTTGGGGCCCAAGTATATATACTATATAGCTACATGGACCCTTTGGGGCTTTGCTTGAACATTATGCAGGATCTAGCATAGGGAACTGTTGATGGAGGAAATGTTGCACCACCCACGGTCCATGAAACGATGTAATCCACAAGCGCTAAGGGGCGTAGAGGGGTGCACGAATCTGCACGAATCCTTCTATCAAGTTGATGGTTCATGAGAACTTCTGAACTACAGCTCAATACTTGTGGGCCACCTAGGGGTACATATGGGGGTGTCCCAAAATTGGGGTACCTTCGGGGGGTCCCCAGAACAAGGAACACAGGTTTTTTGAGGTCCCGCTATTGAGGACAACTACCATATACTCCCACTGATCGCTAGTGTATGGATTTAGCGCTTGGGGCTTTGGGATTTTCCCTCAGACCCTGAGTGTTTTGTGTCGTGTCCAAGGTTTCAGGTTCTATGGGGCTTGAGGTTGAGGATTTCATGAGAAGTGGTTGGGTCGCAAGACCATCATCTTCAGTAAGGGAACAAAATTTGGCTTTCATGCCCTAACAAGGGCCCATGGTTTTGAGAAACTCCCTCAACCCTACCCTCAACAAGTCCTTGAAGCCTTAGCCCCGAAAAGTATACCCTGTGATACTTGATCCGTAAATTACCTTTCGAAGCTCTTGGGGCACTGCATTCCATGCAAGCTTTCCAAACGCCTTGCAGGCCCTGCAAAATCTGCTGCAGCGACCGACAGCAACGGTTTACAGATCCATACTTGGCATTTCACTTGTAGGGTTCTGCCATTTGGTACACTTCTCGATTTGTGCCTACACGTTTTGGGTTTAGGGCTTAGGGGCGGGTCGCAAGTAGGATAGCTATACTGAGAACCTATCTTCATGCTCACAACCCTCCCTTCTAACCACCCGCGAACCCCTAAGCCCTTGACTAAGCCCGAAACCTTACAAATCCCAAGTCCGAAGCCAGATACCCTAAATCCTTAACTCCAAACATCTTAAATCCTAAGCCTCGTAGTTGCCCTAACATGCCCTAAATAGGGGGACCCCAGTATAGACCCCAAAATACTGTAATCCTTATTATGGGGACCCCCAATAATGGAACCCCAAACAGTGGGAAAGCCCTACTTTCCAGTAGGAAAGCGCCTCGGACCCGTGCATTGCCAGCATTCCCATGAGCTCGAGACTGGGAAGGCAAGTGAAGATTCATGTTTAGGGTTTAGGGTTTAGGCTTCAGGGTTCAGGGCTTAAGGGCATTCATGAGTAGGTCGCAGGGAATGGGCTTAGGCCGTAGGGCAAGAATACCGAGGTTGTAAGGAGGTTTTAAGGTAAAGAAACAGATGTTGTTAAGTATAGGTTGTAGAGAAGTTGTAGCGAAGATGAAGATGCATGTACAATCCCCTGGGCCACTTGAGGTAAGTTGGTGGGAAAATGCGGTCGTTCCATGTCGTTCGTCGTTCACATGAAGGGGGGGGGGACCCCAATATAAGCACCCAAAAATTCTAAATGATTGTTGGTATGGGGACCCCAACAAGGGACCCGTGATTATTGGAAGCCCGCCATACATTCAAAATCCTCACAACTCTCCTTGTTGACCTCATGGCGTCAAACCTCGGTAAGCACTACTCATAAACCTTCAAGAAAACCTGGGTTGCTGCTAAGGAACTTAGTTTCAGTTATCGTATTGGGAAAGACATTCTAATTACTAAATACACCCATTACTGTAACCTAATTTAGCTTCCCTAACAGCAACCCGGAAAAAGGGCATGCCATGAGAGGGCAGGCCTGTTTGCCGAGTCAATGTTCAATAGCCTTAAAATCTTAACCCTAAACCTCAAACCCTAGACCCTAAACCTCCAACCCCAAACCCGAAACAGGGAGGGCAACATGCGGAACAGCAAGTATGGCTGGTTCAATTAGAACGGCTGTCCTGGTCCAACATGTCATAGCACGTGCTCCAGGGTGATCAAGCAGATTCTTTTGGACTACAAAACAACTAGTGCAAAGACATGCCAAGATGTTCCTACTGCAACACTCTCATCCAAAGCCTGAGCATAAGCCACTTAAGACAAACAAGTGTCAGCATTATATTGCATTCTCCATTAGGTAGTTTCCTTATGGGGTCCCAAAAACCCTAGGAACTCTTTGGAACCCCCACTACCAGGCACCCCACTGCTATTGAGGTCCCAGTGCTTCTTGATTTGGGTCTAGGACAAACAAGATACCTCTAAACGCCTAAATAACCCCCATATAGCCCCTATTATCCCTCTTAAAGATACCCTTGGTTAGAGGCTTGATAGCCCGAAGTAAGGGTAATTGACAGGAGTGAACATTCTCTTAGACTCTCCATTGTTCCTAGATATCCCTAAACCCTTTTGCAAAAGGCCTTGTGCAGGGATACTCGCCTTCCTGCTGCCACACTGGCTCTACCACCTAAACTCTGCCCTAAACACGCTCGGGGTTAGTAGGGACAAAGGAAATATAGTCCCTATATGATTCAATCCCCAGGTAACCTTATTCCCCACTAAACCCGAGTAAGTAAACCCTAAACCCAAACCTCGCCTGAAAGTCGTAGTCCTGCAGCTGCAGGGCTCGTCTGCGCGGGCGTGTAATTCCCAGAAGACGCCTCTGAACAGAGCTTGTGGCTTCTTGGACTGGCAGAATTAAATGGGAGAAGCTTTGGAGTTTAGGATGTAGAGTTTGGGGTGTTGACCTTGCGGGGTCTTGCTCATCAGTTGCTTGATTTTTGGGGGAACACGTCGGGACGTTAGTTCCAGGCATCTGCTGGACAAGAAGATGTTGGGATTGCCACTACCCAAGCGGTCAAAAGCAAGGAAGAATCCCTTGAGCCATTAAGCGCTTACAATATGGTTACTACAATGACAGCAGTTCCAATTTCAGACCGGTGACAACCGGTGACAAAAAGCCGCTAGTCCTCACATGGGTGGGTCATTCTACGGAATCACACGGCCTCACGGCCTCATGACACCTCCAGCCCCCTAATTGACTTAGTGCAGGCCTACAAACCCCTGACCCCTAAACCCTACCGGCCATAGGAACCCACTTGCAACACCGGCCCCTTAACCCTGAAAAACTTATCCCGAGGTATGGCATGACACTCCTTGCAGGTATCCCGTCCAAACTGTTTCGGACCTCAATTTGAATACGTGGAGCTAGCCACGAACCTGCGTGGATAAAAAAGAGCAGGTGTCAGAGCGCGCAAGCGCAGAGAGCGCATGACCGCAGCAAAATACCTTGAGAAACTACCGCAGACAAATCTCGTAGAGCTGACGTGCTATGGTCGGGAGCCATGCCGGTGCAAAGACTGGCAGAACCTGCATTTCATATTTTCCACGTCAAAGACATGCCCTGAGTTTCCGGAAGCATGGGCTCTTGGCGAGCAGTGCTTGGCGAGCAGTGTCCGGCACGCTGAACTTTGTTTTGGTGTTTACAGTTTATCATAGTACTAATATAATAACAATAGCAATAATGAAAAATAAGGTTTATGGTTCAGGGCAGCTGAGATATGCCCGCACGTAGCTTCCAGAAGTACCATCATCAGGGGCATGCCTGAGACAAACTGGCACTCAACCAACCTGTATCCAAGATGCAGCTCATGGAATTCCCAGACCCACAATACAACCCAGAATTACTGGCTTTCGTTTAGGATCTCCCTTTAAGGAAATGTGTTCCCAATGGTCCCTCCTTTACAAGGACCTTTTTAACAACCCCTTGTTTAGGTTTAGGGCTGGGAGGCCGTAACCGAACAGAAAGCCACCAACCTCATCCCACTCCATGGTGGCTTCAAACCCTCCTGTGAGGGATTGATCCTGTTGCCGGCTTATCAAAACAAGGTCCCTATAGAACCTTTGGGCATAACCGGGGCTTACAAAGGGTATTATGGGGGGTCCGCTCTCAAGGGTTGTGTAATACATATATATATATATATACATACACAGGTTTTGTTTGAAATGCGTACCCTTCCACTAATCTACGCTCCGAGCAGGCGCCTGTAAATGCAAAGCGCCGCCAGCGTGATCACAAAAGCCATTCCGAAAGCGCCAGCGGATGTGAAGAGGACTTCCTGAAGCTTCCGTCAACTAGGAGACAGTCAGGGGCATCTGTCAGGGTAGACATCCGAGTTTGAAGCTTCTGCCCTGAAGGCTGCTGTTGCGAAGGTGCTGTCAGGAAGACTACCGCCAGCATGCAATAGGGATTATATTGGGATTATACAGGGGTTATATAGGGATCATAGCTTGAGGTGCTGCTAGAAGTAAGTTGAAGCTCTTGGCAATTTCAGAAAGCAAGCTGCCAGGATGATTATGTGTATGCAATCGCTGAGCAGGGGGATGCGATGCAACTCAAAAAGTGGAAGCACCTGTACAGTATGCAGCTGCCCCAAATGCCTATTTACAAAAACTTTCGGGCCTTAGCTGATACTAGGGTTTATGGTTCTAGCTAGCTTGCAGGTTTGTTTCAACCTCTGGTAAGGTATGTTGACAGGCCCAGAATGGAGGCCAAACCCCGACCCCATTCACGTAGCAAGTAGAAAAAAGCTAGCTTTGCACCGTTCCGACCTGACGTGCTTTCAGCACTTTGAGCACTTGTGGTGCGCCCTTTGTGGCCATGGCCAGAAAGTTGTCAAGGCACATCTTATGAGGTAATGTAGACCCATGATTAATGAACACCCTCCTTTTAAGGGCCTAAATATTAGGATCCCTATTATAAGCCCTATTAAGGGGAGAGGGTTTGTGAATCAGGGGTCTGGATTACTTCTCCAAGTCCTCTTACGTAAACATTCCCAAGGGCAGGGTGAGGCTCTGATCCTAAGAGCCCCCATGGCTGGGGCCCTTTGATTTAAAAACCCCTCCTAGGACCCCTCAGGGCCTGCAGCACGTGCTGAGGCGGCGGACTGCCAGAAAGCAGGAAGAACCTGCAACTAGCGTTGAGACTTTGCCTCTCTCTCTATCTTCTGAACCCCCTCGTCCAACAACCACCCCACCCCTACCAAGAAATATTCACAGGATATAGAGGTGATTAAGCGTTCTTCAATTCACCGCTGCGTTCCAGGTCAAGCACAGACGCTCTTACTGTCCTCCTACCTATTCTTAAAAAGCCACTGAGGTCCTACGCTAAAGAGCCGGCCCAGCCAAGAAGTTTCATGAGAATCCCTCAAAACTTCTAAGATTGAAGGAAAAAGGTTGGGGATCAAACAGGTGATTGGGGCTTGCCTCTAGAGGTACGCACCTGGGGCCTTTTATAGAGCTCGCTTCGGACTAGGAGAGGTCATATAGGGGGCTTCCAACATTACGTAACTTTAGGGGAGTCCCAATAACTGTAATTACAATTTTGGGGCCGATATTGGGACCGGTTACTTATGGAACCCCCTAGATAGGACCGTTCCAGCCTGCCTATGATACCATGGGCGAAGCCTGGATCAATATGCCACAGTTTGGTTGCAGCCGAGCCCCACTGATGGAGGGACTACTGTAGGGTTTAGGGACTCTAAACCCTAACCCCAAACCCAACTACAACGGCCACTGCTATCGGAATCAGTGAACTTTTGAAACAGAATCTTGGGCAACTGATGCATCTGAGGTACCTCTACAGTATGCCACAATGAGTACATACCCTGGCCGGGTCTTGCTGAGAACGTGCAAAAACTTTGCAGCTTGGGGGAGATCAGGAAGCCACTGCAAGCACGACATGGGATTAATATCAAGGAGGAACACGGAGGGAGAAATGGGAGAATCAGGAGTCCTGCTCAAGTTCAGGCTCTAAGGCCACAAGGGTTTAGGGTTAGGGAGCAAAGGTTCTCTGAGGTGGGTAGCTGCCAGATGGGTAGACCCGAACAAGGCTCATACACGACTCCTGCAAGGGCCACGGGGTTGCATGAGCCCACCTGGAAAACTACCCACCTAGAAGTGTCGCTGAAAAAGGTTAACAAATGACAGCGAACTGAGAGCATCATGTGAAAATTTTGTCAGACCTTGAGGCCCTCCTGTACCGCTCAAGAACCCTGGGCACTAAGCCTTTAAGCCCAAACCCTAGCCTCCAGACCCTAAACCCTTTTTTGCAAACGCCCTACACCTCGAACCCCAACTCGAGCGATTTCAGCACCGTCCAAAGCCAAAGCGCCGAGCCTCAAAACCTCCACCAAGCCCTGAAACCCTTAGCCCTGAACCTTAATTAGACCCTTGCACCGGAACCCGAACCCTCAGCCCCAAACCCCGCCAACCCGATTCCTCCCCAAACCCGCAGCCATATATCTCCCCAATTTTCACACACCACACCCTGTGCAATCCCGCTGTCCACGTAATTTCCCAAGTTCTACCAACCTTTTTAAATAATGTAGCTGTTTGCTGAACCAAACCTAAACCTCCAAACCGCCTAAAACGCCAAACTCTGTACCCTAAACCCCCAAAACCCTAAACGCCTAAACCTTAAACCCCAAATCCTCCAAACCCTAAACTCCAACCCCAGCACCTGATAAGAGCTGAGCGGTCATGGTCACCGGCGGGCGTGCAACTTCCGAGCCATGGGAAGGCGGAAACCTGAGCTGTACGGTGTAGGGAGGTTTAGGGTTACGAGTTTAGGGTTTGGGGGTTTACGGTTTCAGTAGTGATGGTTTGGGGTTTTATGGTTCAGGGTTTTGGGGGTTTATGGTTTTAGGGTTTGGGGGTTTAGGGTTTTAGGGTTTAGGTGTTTAGGGTTTGGGGGATTAATGTTTGTGATTTTGGGTTTAGGGTGAGGCCTTTGTGGTCTAGCGTTTAGGATCCCCAGTAAGCTGTAGCTGAAACAGTCCCCTTCCTTGCTTGTGTGTAAAGAACTTAACACCAAAAAAACGGAAAAAGGCATACTCAACAGCCTGATAAGGATATATAAGGGCATGTACGGATATATGGAGATATGCAAGGACATGCAGGATTATGTAAGGATGCGAATGCGTGTATATATATATAAGCATACGTATACAGGAATGTTGCAAGGTCGAAGAGGTTAGTAGGGTGTGAAGAACGCAGAGGAACTCTGAACTACGGTACGGTGTAGGGTTTAGGGTTCAGTAAGGAATGAAGGAACGGTAAAGAAAATGTAAGCTACTTTATCATTCAGGGCTTCGGGTTTAGCAGGGGATCAAGGAATGCAGAAGGAAATGGAAACTACTGCAACCACTGTGATATCTAGGCTTAGGAATTAGTGACACGGAGTCGGAACATGATAATGTTTCAAGCTCTCTTCTTGAAGCAGGAAACCTTTTTTCCCAACTTTTTGTGCCAGCCACCGTCTAGGGGAGCCCGTTTGGCTGTTGCTACACACAGTCCCTGTTCACTCAGGAAAGACCGCAAAACACAATGTACGGGCTTTAGGGTTAAGCAGGGCAAACGCAAGGCAAGAGGAAATGGAAACCACTGTATTTCTTGTGGTTCAGGAATCAGGAATGAAGAGTGGAAAAGAACATGAAGATTACTACAGAAAAAAGAAATGTAAATTACAACATGGTGTATTCAGGGTTTGGGTCTTGGTAGGGATTTTTAGGAATTGCACAGCACACGGGAACTACTAGACTTGTTTTAGGGCTGAACAGGGTGGAGAGAGAACGAAAACTACTACGCACTTTGGAATTTACGTCGTAGTGACTGATGCGTTGTGCAGAGATTTGTGCTGCCTTACAGGGATCCAGTCCTCCATTATGCTGTAACGATCAAGGTGGCTGTTTGTTCTTTATTGTTGCAGCTGTTTAGGGTTTAGGGTTTCTTCTTCCATTGAGGCTAGAGTCTGGAGACGCGCACTTGAATTCGGACATGCTGGTTTGGGTAAGCAAGCTCACAGGGCCGCTGTCTGTACTTGGGGGCTCCTACATAACACCCGGAACAGAAATCAGCTAAACCCCAGAGCAAAATGGAAATGCAGCCTCCAAAAACCATTATGCACTCTGCATGGGGCGCTCGGCGCATAAAGCAGGCCCCACATCAGGAGCAGAAATGTAGGAAGGAGGAATTAAAGGTCCCAAAGCGGGACAGAGACAAAACTGAAACCTTGGCAGACAAGATTTAACAGGCAGGAGCTGAGATCATGTCAACATAACACAGCAGGAAGGGCCACAATCCGTCGGACAGTTGGGTTTTGGAGGTGGGCACCTTCGGGCTTGCTGGGCAGCAGAGCCCCTTGAAACTTGAAACAATATGGACTGCAGGTTGCTGTTTATCTCTATAAAAGCTAGCATATACTGAACATCCTTGATGGGCCCCGCAGGCACGCGAGCTCCAACTTGTGAATCTACACGCCTTGAACGAAAGCTTGGACTCTTTGCACAGCATTTCGTAATCCCTCAACGCCACCTGCAGCCCCAATAATTGCCTACAGCTTAGCCAGCAATTGCCCTCGAACAACAGGCAGTTGCCCTCTCAGCAGTAGGTAAAGCCCAAAAAATTGTAGGTCATTTTGAATTTGAGCTACAGGTCAACCACAGCATGCTCTCACATGCGCCACCCTTTTCCCGACCTTCAACGCAGCATCTGCCCAACAATTGTGGTTTCCAGCCGCGTATTCGCAAAGAGATGAATCTCATGGATAAAGTGCAGTACACCGTCACGCTTGAGCCGCCTCATCATAGCGCGCTTGCGGTCATGAAATTCCCGCTTGGACCGGCAGGTGTTCTTGAAAGTGACCACCGCCAAACATGGGGAGTCGAAGAGGCCTCGTCTGTGAACCTGATAGAGCAGTTGACAAGCATTCTCGAGCCCGTCGTTCATGTCGCAAACGAACCTTGAGCTGCATGAAAGTTGTTGTGGCCTCTTATTGAACTTTAGGTTTCGTACTAACGAAATGCTGACACAAGTTGAATGACGCTTGGGAAACAAGGACAGCTTCCGTGTATGCTCTGACTCGGCCTCCGCCAGCTTTGAAATAGCATCTTCCCCACGCATGCGCCAGTGCACGATGCTTCCCCCTCTGGCCTCTGCCGTGTCCCAGGAAGGTTGTTTCTGGGGTGTAGGGCTCGCGCTTACGTGGAGGCATCTAATGATTTACTTCTTTCAAAAGGAGCTGCTGACATATGCCCAATATCCCAGGCTGGATGGTGCAGCCTGGAAGAGTCCAAAAATATAGCCACACCCAAATCTTGAAACCCCGCAGGTCGTGTAACCCCAAACCCAGAACTGCAAATGTGTATTACTGGGCAGTGCAAAAAGTTCTCTAGATAAACCTGTTGCCCTATCATGTTTCGTGTTGTGTTTTCTACTTGACCTCCAGCACTACTTCCCCTTAAACCCCTAAACCCTGAACCCAAACAAGCCCTAAACCTAGTCCAAAACCCTGAAGCCATGTGAATCATTGTCTAAACTCCTAGCATCCCCCTTATTAACCCCTATAGTACTCCCCTCTATAATCCCCTATTTAACCCCCCTTTAAGGAATTTAGACCCTAAACCCTAAACCCTATTTAACCCCCTTTAAGGAGTTTAGACATAGCCCATGTGCCTCTGTGGCAAGGCCTCCCTTGGATCGGCAGGCCGCCAGATACTTCAAATGCTTGGCATCCTCGGCCTTCTCCTCTGGCCTGCCCACACTTTAGGGTTTTAGGGTTCTAGGGTTGAGGATTTAGGGCTTTAGGGTTTAGGGTTTTCGGGTTTAGGGTACAAAGGTTTTTGGGTTTAGGGTTTAGGGTACAAAGTAGGCAAAGTAGGCCACGCAGGTTCAGGGTTCAGAGAGGAGCTGAGGACCCTTGTTCACATAAATGTGAATATGTTTGTATATGGGGGCTTCGACATGAAGAGGCAGACCCAAATAGAGACCCCACTACGCAGCAATCCGAATTGCAGGGACTCCGAAAAAGGGACCCTCATTCCTGGAAACCCCCATATATGCACCTGGCAGCCCGGAAGAGGCCCCCAAGGGGCTCAATACTGAAGAGTACTGAAGCATCTTAAGAGGATTATATTATACGATTTTAGTAGTATACTATTATACTAGTATAGTATTCTATTGTTATACTGAGCCAGCAGATTGACAGAGTCTATAACACAAGCCGTGATGAAAGCAAAGCCAATGAGCAGGTGGGGCACTGAAAACTTGGGGGCCGAGGTGTTCACCCCGCAGCAGTGAAGTTGAACTTTAGGGTTAAGGGTTTAGGGTTTAGTGTTAAGGGTTTAGGCTTTAGGGTTTAGGGTTTTGAAATCTGGCATGGTTGGTAACCAAGACTTCAGCAACGGATCAGAGTTTTGTTCAGATATCTAAGTGGGCATCTGCCAATCTGAAGAACCACTCCGCTGCTACCAGCTGCAAAGCCAATGCACCCTATCGGAACGCTTCAAAGCGAGTCTCTGAAAAAATGAACCCTAAACCCCTAGGGGTTAGATAGAATACAGGGGTTATATTGGGATAATGGAAAAGAAAATGGAAACTACTATAATATGTTGGGGTTATAACCCTAAACCCTAAACCCTAGACCCAAACCCTAAACCAACCCTTCGCCTCGAGCCCCAGACCCTGGCGCCTGAACCCCCAGGACCCTCCTTGTACCGTTCAATAGGGGTAAATGGTCCCTAGTTGTGGGTATTTAGGGTCTGATGGAGGGTAGAAGGAAGGCTTAGGTCTATACCCTGAACTCTCGGGCCTGGGCCCCTTTAGACCCTGAACCCTAGCCCTTGCACATCCTTGAACCTTTAACCTTCGACACAACCCTACAACACAACTTCCCAGGAAAAGCCACGCCTGAAGGTCGTCAAGAAGTCGTCTCGATGCTCAGCATCAATCAGCTCTCGCACCAGAGGGTGCATGTAAGCAGCCTCGGGGATTTGACTAGTATAGGGATTAGGGTTTAGTACAGGGGTTATAATGGGATTATATTGTTTAGGGGTTTAGGGTTTTAGGGGTTTAGGGGTTTAGGGTTTAGGGGATAGGGACTCAAGGGGTTATGGGATAATGGAAAATAGAATGGAAACTACTATATTATAGGAGTCTAAATCAGCAAAAGGTGGGGGGGAGTTCATGTTTTTGGGTATCTTAGGGTATAGAATGGGGCCTTATTTGGAAGCTGTCATAGTATCAGGCCATTACAAGGACCCCACCAACTATGACTGTGGCTTTTAACCAGTTCGGTCCTTTGTAAAAGCAAATAAAAAGACATACCCCCCTCCCTGTCGTACCAAAATGAAATAAGGGAATCCTAAACCCTAAACATTCGTGCATTCTTCGGGAGTTGGAGCGATTTTTTCTCAGCAGGAGGGGTAATCATATACAGCCTCTGCTAGCCCCGAAAACCTACGTGGTAGTTTCTATTCAACTCTCCATTATTGGGTTATCCAATATCCTTTTCTCCCTTTATAATTGAGCTTTATACAACCCCAAATAGTAGCTTCCATTTCCTTTTCCATGTTCTTTTCTGTCTGGTTCTCCACTTGTATCCTTATCCCTAAAGCCTGATTACAAACTTCGTCAGCCGCAGTAGCACTTCTATATCCTACAGAACACCACAAAAGCTGTCCATATCCGAATATTTCCCAAACCCTAAACCCTGCGCCCTACCTAGACCCCCAAGTACCCTCTATAGACCCTAAATATGCCCAAATAGAAGCTGCACAGACCCTATTTCAGGGTACTTGGGGGGTCTAGGTAAACCAATGTTCCGAAGCCCGCTTGCAGATTTAAAGCTCCCCAGCTGTCCAGCAGTGACTCTGCACATACCAGGTATAAAGGGACTTTGATGGGAACCCCAAACAGGGAACCTCAAGAACATAGTAGGAATTTAATAGAGTATAAGGAATACTGGTGGTCCCTTTAAGGTATATACCATGTCCCGTGCCACACCAAAAACAGCGCATAACATAGAAAGCGTTTATCCAAGTTTTCTGCAACTAGTGAGTTCTCCATGATAAAAAGACTCCCCATAGGGCCCAACGTTCCACTATTGGGCTATTAGACCTTAAGGGTACCTTTTTCTACCCGTAATAGGGTCCGAATAGAGAAGCTGCCAAATTCCTTTCCGCAGGAGGCTTCTGATTTTGTTGCATCATGCTGAAGCAGGGGCTGGTTTGGGGGTAGGCAGCAGCCTACCCTAAGCCCTAAGGGTTTAGGGTTTAGGTTTGAGGAGCCTAAAGCCTAAACTAGAAACACAAAAAATTGTTCCCAAAACAACCACTTCCTAGCTATGGTCTCTAAGCTATCAAAGGTGGTTGTCTTGGGACACCTGTTCTACTTGCTGGGGGCTAGTAGGGAGTAAAGTAAAGGGATTCTACAGGAATTCTCTTCCCTTATTCCCTACTAACCACCAGTAACGCTAAACCCTTTTCATCATAAACCCTGAACCTCAAACCTAAACTGATACAGACCATAAACCCTATACACTAACTCCCCAAACCTTGACTCCTAAAACCCTATACCCTAAACCCCCAAACCTTGACTCCTAAACCCTATAAACCCCTAAGCCCTCAGCTTTTTTCGAGTCTTTTGGGGGTTCCCAGGCCAAAGACAAGCCACCGGGTCGCATGCGATAACTCGCTTCGTCCCAAGCTCTTTGGCCAGACAGTACCTAAAGGTTGCCTAAATTGGGGTTTAGGGTTTAGGGTTTATGGTGGGGGGGCTTCAGGGACTTAGCGGGGGCTCAGGGTTTAGAGGTTTAGGGTTTAGGGGTTTAAGGATTAGGTATTTAGGGTTTAGGGGGTTAGGGGGCTAAGGGTTTAGGGGTTAATTGTCTAGGGGTCAAGGTTTAGGGGTTTAAAATTAAAGTGTTTAGGGGTTTTCTGCAAGCTGTGATCTGACGTCCCAGGCGGTTTAGGGTTTTAGGGATTTAGAGTTTAGGGTTTTAGGTTTTCGGGGTTAGGGTGTATAAGCACGTTTGGTCGCTTTCCATAGAAATGGGGGGCCAGATAAGAACGCCAGCATACTATTATTCTAGAGCCACCTTTCTGACCCCTAATTTTTAGAAACCATCTGTAGGGTTCAGGCTTCAGGCGGTGGGGGATATAAGCGCCTTGGCATGCTAGCTGAACTGCGATTAGCCCCAGCAAATCGCAGCAAGTCTAATTGCTTGACATCTCTGCCAACTACGCATGAACCTCCAAGTCTGGATTTTCGTAAGGCTGTGGCATTTGGTTTCGTTGTGTAAGCGTAGTTATCGTGTTCAGCTTCCTGAAGTGATGTGCTACAGGAAGGTCTGGCTCAATGTTTGAGTGCACGTCTCATCGGCACCTACCGAATGTGTTCTGTACTCGTAAACGGTTTAGCCTTCGAAGTACTTGATTGCCTGCGCTTTCCATTTGTTTTCGCAACCACCGCCGCTGGAGTGACACATGGTGGAGATTGTTTTTGTGGACACCCAAATACGACACCAAACATATGCCAACCAGATGCACAAATTTCTAACAAGCCCTATGTTACACACTGATGTGAGATGTTACGCCACCTGACTTCCTGAAGGTTAGCTGCTAGAGTCGACAGGAAATCGAGCTCTAAACACCCTGCCTGGTTTGCACAGTTTTGTGAATGCGAAGCTATTGTCAAGGCGCTTGGGTTGAAGCATGAATAGCATGTGCAGTCACACAGGGATCCGAAGAGACCAAAAAGCTGAAATCATCATGCACAAACATGTATGTGAATGCAATAGCTGGTGTCTATAGAGGCCTTTAGGCAGTGGACGGTCCTAGGGACCTGAATTTTGAAAAGGAACTACCGGTCACATATTTATAACATGTATGTGTATCCATACACACACATATACATACATATGCATGCAATACAAATGACATGGACATACATCTACACACACTTTATGGTATAAAGCATGAAGATGGAGAGCCCCTGAGTCATTCCTTTGGGAAATTTATGAGCGTGACTCTATCGAATCCTATTGGGTTTCCTCCACTATCCTCTTGCATGACCTGCATATAGGGTAGTTTCCATAGATGGGGGGACCCCAATACAAACCCGCAAATGCTACAGCCCTTAACATGGGAAGGCCCCAAAAAGGGACCCAACTGGCATATACTATCCCGGCATCCCCCTTAATAAGCCCTATAATGGTCCACTAGATGATCCCCCACATTGCCTACATAACCCCCCTTTAAGGAGCTCAGGCTATAGTTAATTTAAGGCTGTCTCCCATCCGGCACCGAGATGCGACCAACCGCCGGGCGAAGCGCCGACATCCAGGGCAAGGTCTCGACCAGTGAAGGCCCGCTGCAGCAGCTTCTGGGTTCCACTTCCTTCTTAAAGGCATTCTGTAGGGAGATCTACGGATACACCTCTGAGAGAGAGAGAGAGAGATGTATATATATATATATGCATGTGCAGAAGCATCTGTGTGCTTACATAAGGATATATGGGAGCAATACTATGCAACAACTCTGGGGGCATACAAGGATTGTAGAAAAGGTAACTGGAAACTGTTGTGCCAGCTGGGAGGGCCTTGGGATGTGTTCGACTAGCACAATAGGAGGGGAACAGTTGTCAGTGTCAGGCCCTCCCTCCCTTAGACAATGTCTCCTTAGCCTTAGACGACACTCAAGACAATAGACTTCAAATCCTGCTCCCAGCCCCACGAAGCCCACAACACCAAGCTAAACCCTACAGGCGCTCATCACAAATCTCGTAGGAACTCTTATGGACCTGCCACCCGTCAGTGGTGCTGTGGCCTTCAGTTGGAGGATCGTAGCGCTCGCAGATCTCAAGCAGCTTGAAGAAGGCTGCGGAAGGCACGCCACGCAGATCTTTCCTATGTTCTTGATTGCGGTATGGGCTGGGTACAGCCTCCACCTAGTAACAGGCTGTTATACACTGAATATTGAGAGCCATGTGGAACTGCAGTATGCGTATATTATCCTGCTGCTAGGTGGGAGCAGTACTTATTCAAGGTATGAAAAACCCTAAATACCTAGACCATAATCAAACCCTTTGGGGTCTTACGTAAGAGATTTGAAGGAACATTGGAATCCTTGATCCGGGAATACATGGCAGTTTCCTTGTGTAGGGGGACACCAGTATAGACCCAAAAATGCCACAATCCTTTTTTTGTGGGCCCCGGAAAAGGTAGCGCTAATTTTGGAATAACCCCTATAGAGCCCCTATAATCCCTTGCAAAGGACCCCTGAATTGTAGCAACCTCCAAAATTTTAACTTTGGAGACCCAGTTTCTCAGGCACCATGATGCGAGGCGCGTCCTTACTCCACCAAAAGAGTCCGTCGACGTAGACCATGCCTTAGGAGGTCTCTATCCTGTAATAGCGATAAAATAGTATATAAAAGGACCCCAATACTAATATCAGCCTTCTTATCCCGTATAGCCACTATTACAGGGTGGGGAGTCCACCTACACCATGCTTCTGAGATGTGCGGAATAGCTGTTGACAATAGGTTTCTGGTAAATCGGATGTTTTTTGAGCCAAAGTGATGTGTAGTTCCCGTTTCTGTGGTAGTGTGGTGTGTTTTTTGGAAATCATGGTCCCATCCTGGCTGCCCTTGATACTAGGGGCCTTATTGTACAAAGGAGACATGGGGAAAGAACGAAAAACATAATTTGGATAACGTGCCATGCACCCACTACATTGGGGCAGCTGCTTCTGTCATCAAAGTCCAGGTGCTGTCGCAGCGGCCCTTCCGCAAAATGAGGTCTTTTCGAAAAAGGCGGGGCCCGACTTGTGTCCCATAGCCGCTGCCATGTTGACCACCTCCAGCTGAAGAAAGGAGAAGTAATAATGGTACTGGTGATCATATGATCTTCGTATCGAGTCGTGTTTGGAGTAGCAGAAATGGGAATACAAAAAATGGCAGCAGTAGTATTAGTAGTAGTAGTAGTAGTAGCAGCGATAATAGGACCACCAGTAAAAACAAGGGCATGAGCAACTGCCATGATCTGCCCGTCATGCTACCCCCAAGCAGTATGGCATGGCATACAGCCAACTAGCAGCCAATAAACAGAAATGTAGGCATATTGCCGACATAATTGGCATTTCCCGCTCCAACGACAGATGCCGTCAATGATTCCGAGGTTTCAAACCTACGTGGCACTTAGGACCCCTACTACGGGTTAACCCTTAGGTACCTATAATAGGAATATAAGGAAATCCCAAAAGGGTTAAGGGTCTAAGGTCCAAGCTAAGTCCCAAGTAGAAACTTGACCTCCCTCCGCCGGATCTATGTTAGGAGGACCCCCACCCTGTAATAGTGCTATAATAAGAATATAAGAGGACCCTAATATAATCCATATTATCCCTTATAGTCACTATTACTGGGTGGGGGGTCCACCTAACCCCTAAACCCTAAACCCCAAACCCTAAACCTATATAACCCTAAGATCTATGTTACATCTCCGGCGAGGCTGGGCTCACCCCGCTCAAGCCCGGCAGCCGAATATCTGGAATTAATGGGGGGACTCGGAAAGCAAGGAAAAACTGAGCACCTGGGGCTTTTACACAATTGAGTTTCTTCCTTTACGAAAAATTAAATGACGTATCTTCCCAGGCGCAAAGGAAACATATGTCCAATAAGCTCCTTGACATTAAAAACTCCAGCCGACACAGAGATTCCAATCACAACACAACCCTACACCATCCTAAACCCTAACTCAACCATTTTCGAAAGCATACACCTGAAGCGCAACACCCCGAACCGTGAAACATCAACCCCAAAGTGCACAACCTCAAACCCAGAATACCTGCAACCTGAGCCGAAATACTCTCCCCAAAGTTTTGGATGCCGGAAGGAAGCCTGTCCTTCGAAAAAAAGCGAAGATCAGCTTCCATGCATGCTCTCGGGCCCGTACATATCTGAACCCCAATTTCCATGTAACCTTGTGGTTTCCCTATTTGTCCCGACGCCTCTTCAGCCCTATACATCCCGATAAACCGCCAGACATGCCCCTTTGAGCCCTGAAGAGAAAAAGGGAGGCCTTTGGACCGGAAGGCAACACCCCAAGGCGAGCTATCCATGGTCAACTGCAGGTTTACCTGCTTCGATTTGCGGGGAGTTTACGTCCCGAGCTCAAGGCTTTAGGATCTTCATTCGCAAGATATCAGAATCGGGCCTAATTAAGCTTTGGCACTAGGGTTGTGATCAACCCCCTGTCCCTCCAGCCTCGACCCTAAATCCTAAAATCCTTCTGCAAAAGGCTTTCTCAGTCCGCCCAGTAGAAGTGTGCCCTTGACGTCCCAACCTCCAGAAGTGTGCTGCAAGCACAACACAAGCAGCCGCTCTCTGAGCAGACCACCAAGGACGTCTGTTCTGCTGAAACCTCACAACCGTTTTCCTGATCTAACCATCCCAGTCTTCCATCCCCCCGCTGCTGCTTGGCAGCGAGCCTTTGCAGTCTGTGTTGAACTCTCAAAGTCTCAAGGTAGCAGCTCCCTGCCGCACCAGTCGAAGCGAACTGCGGCCCTAAATCCCAAACCCCACCTGGGCCACAGTCTAAACTCCTCGTATCACCCTTCATAATCCTTATAGTAGTTCCCTATGAAATCCACTTTTTAACCCCCTTTACGGAATTTAAACTATAGCCCACATCGAGGTGAGGCTTGGGTTTTAAGCCTTGACCTCCCCAGTCCTCATTTCCAAGGCCTATCTTAACCTTCTCATGAATGTATAACGCGGCTTCGGGTTTTACGTTTTAGGATCCAGGATTTAGGGTTTAGGATTTAGGGTTTGGGATTTAGGAGATATGTGTATGTATGTATGTATGTATGTTTGTTTGTTTGTATGCATGTATGTATGTTTGTATGTATGTATGTATCTATGTATGTATGTATGTATGTATGTATGTATGTATGTATGTATGTATGTGTGGGATGGTAGGACTATGTGGACGAGGAGATATCCGCAGTTTACCCCCAATAATGGAGCATCAGTTTTTTCGGTTTGATTTCGGGATTTGCTTCCAGGCAGGGCTTGAAGACCACGGCAAAGGTTCCTGCGCATGCTCTTTTC
>CAJNIZ010043849.1:1343-17854 GCA_905231905.1 Symbiodinium pilosum
TGGGTGGGGGCAGTACCCAAGAAAATAAATGGAGTTCAGCGGGAAGGGTTCAGCTTACCTCTGGCTCGGAGGTGATCAAGGAATTCAAAACTGCGACCTAGGGGGTTGGGGTTTAGGGTTGAGGGGTTTAGGGTTTAGGGGTTTAGGATTTAGGGTTGAGGGTTTGGGTGTTTCACCCTAGACCCTAAACCCTTTTGACTACTACAAGGGCTTAGTTCTTCATGGATCGCTAATCAGAGGTAAGCCAAGGCTCTTGAGAACTGGCAGTGACTTCGCCAGCCTACCCTTCCAAGGCCTTTGGATCCTGCAGAATTTTTAAGTTTTGGACTAGGAAGGTATATGAGCTACTGCCTGAATGTGGGGATCTTACTGACATATACTCAAAGCCATATTCTATCTACTTAAGGGGGACTATAGGACCTCAAGGTTCCGGATATAGCATTTGCATAAGCCATCTTACCCTAGGGCTCCCAGTTACCTAAATGGTAGGTTGCTGGGCTATGTATAGGGTATATACAACGCAGTTCCCATCACTGAGGCAACTGGGTGCCCCAGGGTTAGAGAGGTGGTTGCCAACATGATGCAAAAAAGGCCTTCCATCCATCGTTTCGAGTCATTTTCCATTTGAGTTGCAGGAGCAGCATGCACGGGAGCATTCTCCTCCCCCTGATACCGCCGCCGCCCGAAAGAAGATTTGAATCCATATTCAATGAGGGGAATGCACGTGAAGGAGGATCAGTATTGGGGGCGGAGGGAATTATGCGGGTGTTGCAAGCAATCGAAGGGGGACCCTCCTGTCTCTCTCTGCAGGGGCACATAATCCTGTTTATCAGCGTGCTTCTAGCCAAATTTATGAGCCCATGAAGCCCCAAATACGATCGCAACTGGGCTGCAAGTACAGTCAGAATTGCTTCGTAACCATCCATGAAGGTCCGAGCGGCTATATGCTTAGTCGCGGGTAGTTTGCCGGTCCCGTGATCAATGGAGCCCAAACTGCGTTTCACGCTAAACTCTACATAAACCCTTGCCCTTCTAAGCTCTAAGACCCTCAGCTTTGGGTTTAGGGTTTAGGGTTTAAGGGTTTAGGGTTTAGGGTTCTGACCCTAAACCCTAAACCTCATCACACAAGACCACCGGGTTGATGGACAGCATCCTGCATTGCCTTAAGTGGGGGTTTCCTAAGATTAGGTGTACCTTGTTTTAGCGCTCCCCAGCATAAGGATCACAGTATGTTGGGTCTATATTGGGTTTCCCTCTTCTGGGAACTTACCAAGTATACTGCACTATCATACTTTTCAAGAAAGCCATGTGCAGGATCACATCAAGCGCAGGGTATTGGGTGTAGGGTTTGCTGTGTACACTTGTTAAACACATGCTCTGCACAATAGCTGAAATGTATCTTTGGTGACGGAAGTCCAGAAAACCTTGTCCCAAATCTGGATTAATGCTAGGGACCCTTTATACTTTTTGGGGCATGGGACTCCTCATATTTATGTAAAAGGAGGCACATTTTCTTCCTAGGGCAATGTGGTCTAAGAAAATCTAGAACCCTTCTTTCTAAGGCAAGTAAAGCAGTAGAGTTACCAAATATGGGGACCTTACAGAAGCCGTATCTACCCATTAC
Organism: Symbiodinium pilosum; assembly: GCA_905231905.1. Taxonomy (NCBI): domain Eukaryota; class Dinophyceae; order Suessiales; family Symbiodiniaceae; genus Symbiodinium; species Symbiodinium pilosum. The sequence continues at coordinate 2,968 of CAJNIZ010043849.1, forward strand.
ATACCTCCTAGAGTAACCCCTCGATACCCGCGATATGAACTCCCTCCTACAGTTGGCCCGAATCCTGGTGTATGAGAGAGATAATAAGGGGTGTAGGGGTTTAGGGGTTAGGGGTTTAGGGTTTAGGGTTTAGGGATATATATACTGAAAGGATTGCAGGCATGGCTCTTTGTGATGTTACAATGCACATCCATTCTTTCATTCCCTGCGTCGCAGTATGGTAGGGGCCTAAATCATTAGCAATATCATGTTCCTAGAATCCTTGTGTACTAACTATGGCTTGTTGTTTGTTATGGTGTAGGATACCTCAAAGGGATCCCATCATGATATTAGGAATATGTAGGCCCGTAATTTCGCAGCCCGAAGCCCCAAAACTAAATGTTGAGTACTGCAACCTAAACCCTGAGCTGTAAACAATGAGCCCGAGCCAACCCTCCACGCTTTATTACAGAGCCCTAAACCCTAAACCCTAGACTTGCAAGTCCCATACCTACAGTTCGTAGGACTTACAGCCACATATGTCCCTGTCAAAACCCAACTTATAAGTAGGGCCCTTCCATGTAACAAAAGGACCAAATCTGTACTCTGAGAACTCTTGTTCTTCGCCCATTTCAAAATTGTCGAGGCACTTCTCAGGGCTATAGCCCTATACACCTTGATGTTCATCCCCCAAGAAATGGGAATGTCTCAAGCAACTCCCCCGAAATTCCCTAATACGGACCCCTCGCCATCCCACGATGCCCATATACCCCACAGGGGTTTCAGCGACCTTCCGCGGAATTTTCAGAAATTACCAAGCCCTAAATCTAAAACTCTAAAACCTTAAACCCTCAACTCCAAAAGCTTAAGCACTAAACCCTAAACTCTCAAGCCTTAAACCCTAAACTCGAAAACCTCCAACCATAAACACTTGAGCCATAATCTAAATTCCTTAAAGGGGTTATATAAGGGATTATATAGGGAACTACTATAGGGGTTATTAAGGGGGATATTAGGAGTTTAGACTCTAACCCCTATAATCCCCTATATAATCTCAGTGTCCATTTCATTTTCCATTTTCTTTTCCATTTGATTCTCCATTATTAAGGGGGATACTAGGAGTTTAGACTGTAGCTCACTTAAGCCCGCCAAGGCTTGCATCAGTACCAGCCTTCATTGACGTCGGCGACCTCACCTGTAGCGGGCCTGGTTATGATCGGGGTCATCAGAAAAAGGGGGCCGCTTAAAAGATGGGAGTTTAGGGTTTGAGGTTTCAGAGTTTAGGGTTTAGGGCCGCTTAAAAGATGTTATAGGGGTTTAGGGGGGGTTATATATACATATGTGTATGCTGACAGGCTTAGGGGACCCAGCAAGGGGCTGTAAGTCCAATAATTTGGGGCAAGTTTGCTTGGACGCCCGTTAATGACCTACTTACTCAGTCCCTCTAAACCCTAAACCCTGATCAGAAAAGCCTAGTCTCTGAAACCCCAAATCCTAAACCCTAATCCGTAAGCCCAAATCTTTGAAACCCTAAACCCTAAATCCTATAGACCCTAAATCCTAAATCCTAAACCCCAAACCCTAAACCCCAAACCCTAAACTATTTTTGAAGTGAGCCCTGAGCCTTGGCAGTCCTACTCTCCAAGCCTTCAGCAGACTCAACAGACCCTTTCAGCCCTTACCCTTGCCTACAGGAAGGGGTTTTAGGGTTTAGGATATACCCAGGAAGAGAGAGACTTTATGCCGAAGATGTTTGTGTTCATTTTTCCGTTTTTCAGAGGATCCAAGTACGTCATAGTCAAGCATTCAATTGTCCCCCGTCCAAAAACATGTACTAGTTACTAGTTTTACTACAAATGCCCAATTCCCCTGTGCCCACAATGATTGTGTACTTGAACTCTACGGGTTTTCTTGTTCAAGAGCCCAGGTAACCATTAACCCTGAACCTGGGAATCATGACAAACTACCCGTATCCAATCTACACCCGCATACCATCTGTACCCGCATATCATCATTCACGGGTCCAGGAAGAGGAGTTAAACTCATTTGCCGCTTTCAGCTTCGGGGTGTTGCGTCAGAGAATGGCCTGTAGGGGCCCAACTAACTAGAATAGGCCTTTTGGGGTAGGTCATATACTAAGCCCTCAGCCCGAAACCCGGCCCTAGACACTATACCCGTATGGGTTACTCTCAATTGCAACTTTATGGCCCCCTTTTGTTGGTTGAAAATCGTATTAATATTACGGCATCTAATAATTAAGGGTACCAAATGGGACCCGAATTTGGGGAACCCCCCCCCCTATAATCTTAACTATCCAGTTTTCACTTCTGGCTAGCTCCGTACCCAAACTGGCATGGACAGAGAAACCCTGAACAAAAGCAATCACCCGGCCTCACATGCTTTGAGGTTTAGGGTTTAGGGATGTTTAGGGTTTAGGCTTAGGGCATGTCCTACCCAGGATGGGCCATTAGACAAGCTGTTAGGATTTAGGGTTTGGGGTATACTTCCTTAGTATGACCCAGATTAGGATGGATGAAGGGGCCTTTAGGGTCTTACCGCTCGTCCCGGACAGTGTTCTACCCCAGGAGTGACAGTACGTTGAGGACCCTAAGTGGGCAAGATTTCCACGATTTGCTGCGATTCCAAACCTGACACTGTCAGAGCCGGGGACGTGCTGCCACCAAAAAAGATTGATCGTGGTACCACCAGAACTGGCAGAGGGCACCGCTGTGCAGAAGCTGCCCATGATCACCGTGGATGTCTGCACGCTTTCGGGAGAAACGTTGTCAGGGCGTCCGTTGGAGATGCTTGAGGAAAGGTTCCGCGACTTTGCTTGCTGCACGACCCCGACACTCACATTGAGTTTGGGTTGAATGGCAGTCAACTCTACCCAGCGGACTGCTCATCGCCGACGTCGCTGTCCAGCGAGCACGATGGCGCCAGAGTGCAGATGCATTAACCTCAACGCCCAAAGCTTCCCTAAAACCTTAAAACCCCATACCTTAAAGCCTAAACCCCCTAAACCCTAAACACCCGAAACCCTAAGCCCTGAGCCCTAAACCCAAGGCCCAGGACAGCAAACCCAAAGGGCCCATGTAGCCATGTAGTAGCTTTTGCATGGGCCCCGAAGTAGCTATATGGGAACCCCTGTCGGCCCTAAGTATAAGGTTTAGGTTTGGTGTTTAGGACTTAGGATTTAGGCCTACTGTATATACATATATATATATATCTATTTATATATGTATATGTATGTGTATATACATATATATATATAGGCTCGGGCAAAGAGCCTGAAAGTACCGGAAAACCCTAAGCCTGCGTTGAGCTCTTACAATCAAACATCCTAGATCTCAAAAGCTTCAATCTCAATTCCCAACTCATAAACCGTACGTTTAGGGGTTGAAGGTCTGGATATGTCTGGATAGTTAGGTTTCGTGGAGCTTGGGGCCTTGTTCTTTAGGATTTTTCAAAGCCTACGGGTCCTGAGCAATCAAACCCCTATGCTTAAACCCACAGCTTCCACCTGAAGGTTCGCGGGCAATGGTAATCCAAGTATACTTGTAGTTCCAGTCAACTTCTAGCCATAGCTTGTAATTACCCTGAGCTCAAGCTTAAGCCCCAAACCCTGAAGACAAACCCCTAAACCCTAAACTGCACACGTTGAACCCCAAATCAACTAGGTCATCCCTGCCATGGCCCTCCAAGCACTTGGGCTGCTAATGAGGAACCTGAATTAAATTACTACAAAACGGAAATCTACCGCTATTATGGTAACTTAGACCCCAAAACTTGTGTCGATGGCACCCTAGCTCGTTCTGTAAAAAATCACCAACAATGGCTGTCAAATCTCTAGCCGTCCATGTTGTTTAGAGATTCAAGTCGCCGCCAAAGTCACCAAAACTAGTCAAGAATAGGTCACCTTCTTGAGGGCCTCTTGCGGACCCCACAATGCCCACAGACGCCACAAAAAACATAAGCCCATGAGGCCTAAGCAAGGTTCATTCGCCATGAAAATGGGGGTTTTCCAAAATTAGGGGTACCATTTCGGGGATAAGGACTATAGTATTTTGGGGTCTATATTCGGGTCCCCTGATTTTGGGAAACTACCAAATAGGAAAGAAAGAAGCCCCATTTGCAATGCAGAATCCTGATGTTGGGTGTTGACAACTGTCTTGCCATGATTGCGCACATTATGCGCGTACGTCGTATTCCACGAACGTCATCAGCACAATGGAGGCTGCTGTTAGGTGGCTTGGGGTAGCCCAGCCTCGGGATAACGAGGGGCTGACGTCCGGACTCAGCAATGCTGAAGGGGGGAGGGGGGTTGGCGAGGTCTGGCAGTTTTCCGAGTGACTCCAAAATTCGGGCGGGAGTTCCTTTGTGTGCGAACCCACAATTAATTATCGGGTGTAAGCTCATGGACCTGGGTCGGTAACCCGAAAGTTGACTTTTCCCGAGGAAGGTCGGAAAACAAGTCAACAGCAAGTCAAAACATACTCAACTCAAACTTCGGGCTGCGTGACACCGTTCTTATTTTTCTTACTTTTCCTACCGAAGAGTCAACTTCCGGGTCACCGACCCAGGTCCATGAGCTTACCCCCGAAAATTAATTTTGGAGTCACTTTCGGAGTCATCTTCCAGGCCACCAAAAAGCCACCCGACAGGTCGGGGGCGGGCGGGGTGCACTTGTCCCAATTTCGGAGTCATGTTTTGAATCACCCAAAGGGGCCCAAACCGTCTGACCCCACTCCAAACTTTCCATCACCCAAACCCCCGCCAATACCTCAGGCAGCCCTGCCCTAAAATCAGTCTACTAAATAATCCCGCTAGCAGAAGCTCAGCCAGTCCCACAAGTGTGCTGCTGTCGCTCATGTCATACCGCGTAGGCTCAGTGCCTGCTGATTTGAAACTATTGTTTGAAGAAGAATCTATCCGGCTTGGCGGGTTCGAGACTCAAGCTGGGATATGGATGGCGTGCGGCTGATAGCTCGAAGTGCCTTTCTGCCTAGCGCTACGAAGTGCAACAGAGTGCTCAACATCACGATGACTGTTTATTGACATTTTTCTAACCCTAAGGGTCCATGTACCCAATGATTAGGTCCTTGGGTTTTGGGTAATAGTAATTCTAGTACAGGTTTTGGGCAAGTATATGATCATCAGGGCCCTTAGATAAGTTGGTTTCTGAATCTATTGGTACGTCGAGATGCAACTCCATCACCACATGGGTCGACCCCGTTTCTGACTTTATTCTAACTTGTAACCCTACACTCTGTATACCCATTACTATGGTAACCCAAACCCTAGACCCAAACCCTATCTATCGATATGAGCTATAGTCTAAACTCCTAGTATCCCCCTTAGTAAACCCTATAGTAGTCCCCAATATAATCCCCAATATAACCCACCTTTAAGGAGTTTAGACCCTAAACCCTAAACCCTAAACCATAACCATTTGGGCGGACCCCCAAAATAGAGGTACCCCAATATAGACCCCAAAATACCATAGTCCTTATTATGGGGACCCCCAAGAAGGTACCCCTAATTTTGGGAAACTACCATATAACGGTAACTTGATTAAGCTCCTCCAGTTCCTTTAGAATGAGAAGGCATTGGATCGGGAACCCTACACCTTGAAGCCTAAATCCTATAGGACCCGTTGAGTAGATAGAATATAGGGTATATGCGGATCTTATGAACATGTACCAAAAGCCATATCCTATCTATTTAAGGGGGACTATAAACCCTAAGCGGAAGAAAATAGGTCATGCCTACCATGACCCTTCAAGCACGTCAGGTTCTGCACTTAAGCTCCCGCCTGCCAAGCTCAGTGAACTCCGCGACAGCGGCTTCAGCTGAAAACAGCTTGGGGTTTTGTGTTTTAGGGTTTAGGGTTTAGCGGGTTAGGGTTTAGGGCTTTGGGGTGCACGGTTTGTGTTTAGTGTTGCATAGCAGTTCTTCCCTAGGTATGGGGTATACGCATTTCCTTGCGTTTCGTTTGCCTCTGGGATTGTTTTGAATACCCTTGTTGTTAATCATTGGCGGGTCGCAGCTTTCAGTGGTTGCCTTGCAGATCTCGCAAAGAAACATGGCCTTGGGAGTTTAGAGTCCATGTGGCCAATGATTGTCTTAGACTTGATAGTCTTAGACCCGAAGCCCTCAACCCCAAACCCTTAACCTAAGCCCCTAAACCTTACACCCTAAATCATACTTCTGCCAACTCTCAGCGCAGCCCTTTGTTCTGATGTCCTTGAATTGGAAAGCAACTTGATGGTATGTGCACCTGCGACTTATCTTAAGACCGCATAGCTCTTGTTATGGGTTTGCCTGCTCCCCCCTTATAACTAGGGGATGAGAGAAGGTTGGTCCGTTCCACCCGCTAATAATGGCATGATTAACGTCTATAGAGACCCGTCTTCCTTGTGGCCACATGTAGTCGGTACTGTAGGGAGGTCCGTCTATATAGCTGTATACAGGTTACACCAATGCGTGTTCGAGGTTAATCTTCACGTTTCAACGTTGGTGCTCAGGCATCGGACACCCAAAAGATCTCTAAAGCTTCAAAGCTAAAACCCGAAACCTTCAACTTTATGTAAACCTCGTAGTTTCTCAAAATCCGGGGGACCCCAGTATAGACCCTAACAGAATCCTTAGCATGGGGCCCTCAATTTTGGGAAGCCCTAAACCCTCAGCTCCTCTAAATCCTGGACCCTAAGCCCTAGACCCGAAAGCCTATTCCTGCACAAGAAAGGCTGACTCTAAGTTTCTCCATCCTCGACTCTGAAACATGCCCTCACAGTTTTAGTGGGTTATATTGTAGGGATAAAACGGATAAGAAAATGGAAACTATTATAACGGGTCTTATAGGGACTGCTAGTTTTTTTGGTTGGGTAGGGGTTGCGGGTTTAGGGTCTAGTGTGTTCTGGTTTAGGGTTAGGATGTAGGAGTTAGAGACGTTAGGGCTAACGGCTTTAACTTTTAGGGCTATGGCTTATAACCTTAACGTTTTATGGTGTAGGGTTTAGGCCTACCCTACCCGCCCACCTCAAGAAATTCCCCCCACCTGAACAGTAGCGCTCACCCCCTTGTAGATGCGGTTGCAACAGTGGGAAGATGTTTCTAGCCCCCAAACACTGCCCACAAACCCAAAGCTACCCTAAACCCTAAACTCCCTCAGGTGTTCATTACCCTGGCTGGCTTTGCGCTGCGTTCACTAAGTTCCTGCGTCCTACGTGCCCGTGACCCAGAATGTTCCTGAACTTACCGGCTCATTGTTCAGGATTTAAGGAATGGCGGAATGGAAAGCAAAGCGGAAGTTGCTATAAATTCGGATTTGGAATAGGGAATGGAGCAATGACCCCTAAACCCTAAAGCGTCCATAAACATCCCGAAGAATAAATGATTCCCAAGTTCTTTTCAGTTCCTTCATTCCCTACTCATTCATAACCAGCAAGTATAAAGGGTTCTACCACACAAGGTTGCATATCTCTTCGCCTGACTCCCTAAAACCTAAACCGCCCATCGCATCTTCAGTCTAAGTGACACAAGGGATACTCCAGATGTAGTTCCATGGTAGACATGCTACGTGGAAACAGATTTCTGAGGGTAGGGTTTGGGGCTTGCACCTCGGAGATACCAATCATCCTCGCCCACACACCCAGAGGGTCCAAGTACCCAATAATTAGGTACTTGGGTTTTGGGTAATAGTAATTATAGTATAGGTTTTGGGCAAGTACATGATTATTAAGTACTTGGACTCTTCGGGACACCCATCAAGTTTTGGTTGCGTCATTCTTATGTGGGCACATGGGAGGTTCGGCAATGCTCCGCTCCACAACGGCATTGCGCTTTGGATTTCTACCCTAAACCCTAAACAGCACCTGCCTCCAAACCGCCTAGAAGCTAAAACCCTACAAACCTCAAATCCCTCCTGGACTGTTCAGGGTTTAGGGCCTTCAACCCCCCCAAGATCACGGTATATTTGTTGTTCTTCATGGGTCTTTTGATGCCCAAAGGACAAAACCTATCTCGAATTCGCCTTACACCCATGTTGAACTCTTTGGGGATGTTATTCAGGTACATGTACACTTGCGGTTCCTCGGTTTTTGCCTGTACAGCCCTAGGGTTGAACCCTGTAAGTCTTGTGGTGTAATGGTTGCATGGCCTGTCATGGGCTTTGTGAGGGAAGATTGCTGCTTTGGGTGCTAAGGCACGGGATCTCATTCTGAGGGTCCAAGAACCCTTAAAAAGGAAACCTACGCCGTTTCACGCATGGGATGCTGAGATGAATCTTGCGGACAGGGCCGATGCAAGTGTACATAGAGGAAAGCCTAAACGCTAAACCCTAAACAAAGCCCCCTAAACCATAAACTCTAAGCCCCACCATGAGCCGTTGAAGTCGAAGTAGGTCATCAGTGTCTAGACTGCAAGGTTTATTCCGTCAACAGTATCCCTGAGGGTCCAGTACAGCATAAGTATATATTTTGGGATGAATTTACCCTAAACCCTGAACCCTAGTTTAGGTTTGGGAGAGTGCTTTGGGAGAGTGCTTGGCAGTTGCATTCCTTGGACCCTTAGGCCCCTTAGGGTAAGTATCAGAAGGAGGAAGCTATGCTGTCCTTGCGCTGTAGGATTTAGGGCTTAGGGTTTCGGGTTGCGGGTTTAGGATGTCGCATTCAAATTTTCAGGTTCGAGGCTTTTTGGGGATTCAGGGTGTAGGGCTACAGGGTGTAGGATTTAGGGCTCAAGGGTTTGCGTTCCGGGTTTAGGGTTTCAGAGCTCACATTTCACGGCTATCTGGTTTTGGGGTTAAGGGGACCCAGAATCCCTATACAACTTTTATAAAGCCATAAGGGTTTATTTTTTATAGCACACCCAAACCTACCCTGGTAAACCCCAAACCCTAAACCCTTTTCTTGAGAGAGTCCAAGGCTTCAATATTCAAAGATTCTACTCCTAGCAGACCAGGCATGCTTATAGGTGAAGGCCTAAATTAGGCCCCGTATTAGGCCCCGTATTATAATAGGGACCCAAGAAGGGACTATAATTTTTACAACCCCCCACATGTACTTGTGGCCTAAGTCCAGCCCCCTAAGTCCCCCAAAATGCTTGAACACAAGAGGTTTACCTGTGACTCTAATAGCCTACCTTGGCTGTCTCTAGCCTGCCTCTTAGGACATTAACTACTTGGGTGGCCTACCAATTTTTTCAAGGATTACAAGTTTTTGGGGCTCGTATCGAGCCAAGCTACAGCTTAGCAATTTCGACCATGGGATTCGCAGGTTAAACCCAAAAGGTGCACCGGCAAAGAGTACAGGGTCCATCTATAATCCTTGGGAAATACTGGGCGAACCCTAAACCCTTTTCTCTACCTTGCCTGAAGGAACCATGATTTTGGTATCCATAAACCCGAAACCCTAAACCTTACGTGCAGGTCCTAGGAACGCATTGCAGGGGTCAAGTTGGAGTGGCGTGCTGAATGGCACCCCTCAACAGTTGAAACGTGGAGCTCCAGACCCAGGACGTAACCCAGGACGTAACCCAGACCTCCCAAATGCCCGAAATAATGGTTTGGGGTTTAAGGGTTTAGGAGGATAGGGCTAAGGGTCTAAGACTTTAGGGCTTAGGGTTGAGGGCTCAGGGTTTCAGGGTTTAGGGTTTACACCCATTGTTTGGGGTACAGGGCCATTATGATGGGTATCTAGGAGCTCGAGAAAGTCCCCACTGTAACCCATTGTACATGTGGGCTCAAGCACTGAGGTTTGCTAACCTGCCCCTTGCAGAAACCGAAAACAGGTTCCACCACCTTCTTTCTTTTAGCCATGGCCCTAGAGCTCGAGTACCGCAACACGTTCATTGACGTCAAGGAGGACCGGCGTAATACTATAGTAGGATCCTATACTACCCCAACATAACCACCCCACTTATTACTATGGTAGTTGTAGAGTTTAGGGTTAAGGATTCTATATGACGCCAAAACTACCCCTAAACCCTAAACCCCAAACCCTAAACCACCCCAGCTCTGAATGATACTTTGATTAGGCCTCATGTGGGCCTTGTTTTAGGGTTTAGGGTTTAGGGTTTAGGTTTTAGGGTTTAGGGTCAGGTATGGGCTCATATATCGTACAGATGTCAGAGTCCTGGTAGGGTTTAGGGTCTATAGGGGTCTGGGGTTTTAGGGTTTAGGGGTCAAAGGTTCATCCCAAGCCTGTTGCAAAAGGGGTCTATGGGGTTTAGGGTTTAGGGTTTAGGATATCAGATCCTATGATATGTTTCGATTTCTACACCTCAAAGGTATCCCTATAAATCTCTTGTAGGCTTGATATGCATATACATATATATATATATATGCACGCACACATTTCTCAAATACATACAAAGCATAGATGTACTTCCCCAGGACAAAAGTTTCGACATACGAAGGTCCATCTTACGTTTTACGGGCCTACCTGTACCGCGGAGAGATTTAAGAGCAGGAAATCCCTTTTACGTGGCCAGCGCGGCGGAGTAATTCAATACTATCCTGAAATTTCCGGCGGAGAGCCTGTGCTAGGAGTCTACAGGGAAAGCGGTGGTTTAGGTTTTAGGGTTTTAGGGTTTAGGGTTGCCAGCACATTACAAAATTCGTTGGCAACTTGTGAGGTGAACTTTTGTTCTACAGACGTATGCGTGTACAACGCTCAGTCGGTCCATAACTAAACCCTAGATCCTAAACCCTAAGCCCCAACTGAACTCACAATTTCTACCGCGTTCTTCCGGGGTTCTTTTGGCAAGGTATAGCGTCCATCCTAGTATTTGAGGAGTATAAATCTACAGCAAAAATCATTTCCCCTAAGAACAACCCTCCCCCGAGCCCTATACCGTAATGGTAAATGAGGGGGTGGGGGCTCTGTCGCTAGTGGGAGAAAGATAACTCCCGCCTAAAGCGCTGTCGCGGACAGAGGAAGACTTCCCTGTGTTCTGCAAATGCAAAAGTATCATTTTCTCGCAGACTCTCCATATGAGCTGCAGACTAAACTTAGGTTGCAGGGGCCTTATAGACGGATGTATAGTGGGCTTAGGGGGGGGGACCTTTAGGGAATATATTGAAACTTGAGCCCAGGGCTCATATAGCTAATGTAGCTACGGTTTAGGGTTCAGGGTTGGAACCTGCCTTGAACTCAGTTCCGCTATCATACAGCCCCCCCCAGTCCTGGCAGGGACAGTAAAGCCCCTGGAAATCAGCCAACTAGCACTTCAAGCCTACAACGCCGACCCCAGAGGAACCTCATCAAGCGAGGGGACACACCCACATACAGCTGACAGCATGGGATGCTCATTATAGGAATTCCCCGAGAAGAGCCCTAAACCTTAAACCTACACCCTAAACACGGAACCTTAAACCGTAAACTCTAAATCCTCAAGCCAAGCCGTAAACACCCTCAACCTGAAACCCCTAAAGTGTAGGGTTAGTGGGTCTCTAAGCCCTAAACCCTAAGCCTAAAGACTTCAGCCCGGCAACCTCAAACGCCTCGAACTAGCCGCAAACCCCAAATGCTCTACAGTCCGAACCATGGCCGCCTAATCTGAGCTACATACAAGGGTGTTAATATGGGGGTTTAGGGTTTAGGGTTTAGAGTTTAGGGTCTAAACTCCTTAAAAGGGGTCTATAGGGGGTTGCATGGGGGAGTATTATAGGGCCTAGTAAGGTGGACACTAGGAGTTTAGGCCATGGCTCATAGGGGCCTCTAATTTGTTTTCAAGTTCCAAACTATGCGCCCTTAATCGAGTTGCTGGGGCCTATAGAGTATATAACAGGTATTCAGGACCCCATAGGCAAGGGACCCTGAACCCTAAACTCTAAACCCTAACCCTAAACCGCGTACTAGCGGCCCATACTTGGGGCCTTTGAGCTAAACCAGGTAGATAACTATGATAAGTTCTCCAAAGCCGAAGTAACGATTTCCAGCATCATACTCCCAAAGTGTATGATTCTAGTATACAAATCCTATACACCCTAAGCCATAAACCCTAAACCCTAAACCTTAAACCCTTCGCGCCATCAGGACTATGATGAGGACATGGGCTGCACTTCCAGCAGGCTCGACAGCGAAGTAATCACATGGGTTTAGGGTCTCGGGTTTAGGGTTCAGGGGTTTAGGGTTTAGGGGTTTAGGGTTTACGGGTTTAAGGGTTTAGAGTTTAGGGGTTCAGGGTTTGGGGGTTAGGGTTTAGGAGTTTAGGGGTTTAGGGGTTCAGGGGGTTCAGGGTTTCGGGTTTTGGTTGGGCGGAGTATAGCTTGCTCAAAACGAGCTCACCTCGAACTGTAGTTGTCACTGGGACTATTCCCCCCAAAAGAAGGCCGGAGCTCCGGGTCCTAAACCCTCAACCCTAAGGTCAGTTACCCGAAGGGTCCAAGTACCCAATAATCATATACTTACCCAAAATCTGTACTAGAATTACTATTACCAATATCCCAAGCACCTAATTGTTGGGTACATGGACCCTGTGGGTTAGATATGTACCTAAACCCTACCTGGACCCTCCAATGTAGGTTCTTTTTTTGGGTTTGGTGTGGTTTTTGGGTAAGGATCCTTATTAGGACCCCAAAAAGGTACTACGTACATTGGAAGGTCCAGGTAAACCCTGAACCCCTAAACCCTAAACCCCAATGTTTGCCCAGATTTGGGACTTGGGTTCCGAAAACCCTTCGGATGAACGTATTGTAGACCCATGACTAATAACCACCCTCCTTTTAAGGGCCTAAATATCAGGATCCCTATTATAATCCCTAGTAAGGGGAGGGGGTTTATAAATTACTGTAGGGGTCTACATTGCTTTGGGAAAGAAGGCCCAGTCCTTTGGGTATTTGAGGCTTTTGGAATGACGCGCAGTTGTCCCGGGAGACCTCCATCACCTGTATTGCACTATAATCCTGATATACTCTACGTCTGAAAGCCCTAGCCGAAAACCCCTAAACGTTACACCCTCAACCTTTTGAGAAACTTCCATCTGAGAGTTACGCTAACAGAGAATTCCATATGGGGCCAGTCCACACAGGAAGGGCCCGTAGCTTTAAGTGGGTAATACCTGGGTTGCGCATGGTACTACTGAAAACTTGCTTTTTGGAATGCAGTTGGTATGCTTATGTAAAGCGGCCAGCCGACATGTCCTGGAATACATCCGCAGAGGGTCCATATATACGACTATTAGGGAATTAGGCCCCCAAATACCATACTATAGAAGGAATTATGCGTCCCAATTCCCTAATGGTTGTATATGTGGACCCTCTGGGATCTTTTTATATTCAGGGGAAGGAGCCACTCCTTCCCGGATCCTTGTTTTTCAGCCCTTCCGGGGTTGACGGCTTAGGGTTTCCTTGCGTACCCTAGAGCTGTAAACTTAAGGAGAGAGACGAGAAGAACTACTAGGTACGAATCAGTTTTCATGTGTATATACATTGGGTACTTTAGGTGACCCAAATCCAGGCCATGCCTTTCAAATCAATCCCCATGGACCTCACAACCCCGGAGGGCTTAAAGAGATACTTTTTAGGGGAGGTTCTCCCCCCAAATGGGTCGGGTGAGGCACCAGGTTAACACAAGGCCAACATTCTAAGGCACCTTTTTGGCATTTTGGGAGAAGGTAAAGGTCCGGGTGTAAGGATTCAGGTGTTCGGATTCAGGGCTGTTTGCTTAAAGTTGTTGAATTTTTTGAGGGCTTAGAAATTGGTTTAGGGTTGCTTTTCGCACCCCGGAGAACTCCAGACACCCTACGGAAACTAGGCCTTGAAAGGCTTACACCTTTTCACTCCATGTTACTACCCTTCATAGTAACCCATACCTAGGGTTTAGGGTGTGTAGGGTTTGGGGTTTTAGGGTTTAGGGGTTATTAAACTTCTTCCGTATCATAATATTGGGTGGGGGTGTTTAATATCAGGGGAAGGGCTGTCGCTTTGGATGCCCACGACTTGTGGCTCTAGGTGTTTCTCATATGTTGGCACGGGGAGCCTTTGGGCGAAACCGAGCCCTAAAAACAAGCCCTAAAGCCCGAAACCCTTAAACCCCGAAAACCTCATGGGGCCCCCTAACATGGCCCTTTCTGCCTGCGCACTGTGCACTCTTTGGTTTGTAAGGGTTTATCGCGTACAGAATGCGTATATGAGGACCTTGCACCGCCCCGACCAGATAACCCTCATAGAGTAACAACTTACCCTAAGGGTCCAAGGACCCAAATAATAGCGCTTCAGGGCCCAAATACAATCATATTGATGGTATTTGGGCCCTGAAGCTCTATTATGTGGGTCCTTGGACCCTTAGGGTTATAGAATTTCTGTTGCGGTGTGGGTTGTTTCAGTGTTAGGGGAAGGGGATTCGTATGGGCCCTTCTTGTCTTCAGGTTTTTTTCTACTTCTTTACCCTATAGTACTCAGCCCTAAACCCTATAAGCCCCATTAAAGATTAGCGGCCAATATTTTAGAGCCTTAAGCCTTGAAGCCTGAACCCTAAACCCAAATCCGCAACCCTAAATCCTACCCCCAAAACCCTGAAGCCTAAAAGCCCTAAATCTCAAAATCCTAAACCCTAAACACCCTAAACACCCTAAACCCTGAATACCCTGAACACCCTAAACCCTAAATACCCTTATACCCTAACCCTAAGGGTCCAAGGACCCAAATAATGGGGTTTTAGGGCCCAAATACCAATAAGACTATAATAATTGGGCCCTAAAACCCCATTATTTGGGTCCTTGGACCCTAAACCCTAAAACCCTAAACCCTAAACCCTATATCCCCCTAGAACCCCTTTAAAGGGGCCCTATTATTTGGGTCCTTGGACCCTTAGGGTAAGCCTTGCCCCCGGGGGAAGGTCCCGCGCCTTCAGCTCGCCTCCGGGCCGTGTGCGACGCATCAGCTTCAGCCCAGCCGGCTTTT
>CAJNIZ010043849.1:20633-31828 GCA_905231905.1 Symbiodinium pilosum
AAACCCTGCACCTTAAATCCTAAGCCCTTAGAAGCCCTAAGATCTAAACCCTGGAAAGCGTCCTTGATGTGGAGGCAGCGACTGCCAGGATTAGGATGCTTCACGGCTTATAAGGTTCACTACTTTCTGCTGCGTAGTACCTACCCCCAGCCCCTAAAACAGTAGGTACTTGGGGTCACAGTATGAGGTTTAGGGTTTGGGGGGTTGGAGGCTTAGAGTTATTGTCATGATTGCCGCTGCTTTGCAGGGTCCCCGAGCGCCCCTCGACTGCTCGCAACCACTCCCCGAAAGGAGAAACCCATAAACACTCAATCTGACAGATCTTTAACGAAACCCTGCAATTTTCAATCCCTCCAATTCTTAGCCCTACACTTTTCAACCCGTTAAAGCCTAAACCCTGAATCCGAATGAAACCTTAATCCGCATATTATTGGGCCTTGGTCCCGACCATGGCAAAGGAACCAGAAGACTGCGGATCTCACGAAGGTCCAGCTTTTCGGCTCCAATTCCAGTGGATGTTCGATGAGAGGGTTTGGGGTTTAGGGTTCAGGGTTTTGGGTTTAGGGTGTTCAGATTCCAAGATTAGGGGCTCCGGGATGTGGGATTCGGCTTAGGGCTTAGGGGGAAATACCGTCAATGGCCTGCGTGTTACAGTATATGCTAAGGCTTGACCCAAATATTCAGAGTGCTGGCCTCAAGTACTATAAACCCATAGACTTAGACCCAGCCCCAGATCCTAATTACTGCACATCCTAAGTCCCAAATCCTAACGTAACCCCAAATCATCCGAAATCGTAAAACCCAGCCCTAAATCCTGATTTGGTAGAGGTGCCCGGACCCTTTAGGAGCGAAACGCTGATTGCTAAGGAAGCAACTCATGGGACTTGGGAATACGGTTTAGGATTTAATTAGGGTTAAGGGCTGAGGATTTAGGGTTTAGAGGGGTCTAAACCCCAAACCCTAAACAGGGTCTAGGGAGTAGGGTTTAGAGCTTAGGCCGCGCTTGGAGATCCATTGGTAATCTGGTGTGATGCTAGAAATCTTGCATGACCCTACCGTTTAGGGTTTAGACTTTAGGTTTAGGGTGAAGTGTTGCAGAGAGTGGTTTCTAGCCTCTTTAAGGTTTGGTAGGCTGCTCAGCTTCAACAGTTCGGGCCGGGGTTTAGGGGCCGTGGTTAAGGGGTTGAGGTTTGTGGTCTAGGGTTTTTGGAGTTTCGGGGCCTAAGTAAATACAATAATAGTGGAAAACTTACCTGGACAAGAAAATGTGTTGCATGAAACGCAAACTGGAATTGTAACAGGGGTTCGTAGGGGTTGTAATGTAGAAGTCTGGATAAGTATCAATATCATGGCTCAACATTCCTGGTATGATTGTGGTATAGGGTACATGAAATAGATCTGAACATGACATTCGTAGATGTTACTGTGACTTTATTACTTCGTTTAGGTTCAGGATGGCCATAGGGTATTTTGAGAACCTCACCGCAATAATGGGGAGCCACATGAAAACACACATGCAAAACTTGCATGGAACCTGGGGTTCGTGAAGTTATGTGGCAATTACGGGTTCAGCACTTATGACCGGTTGCTAATACTGGTAGTTATACTATAGCCCAAGTACAACCATATCAGGGAACTGAACATGTTAGGGGGCTTCTATAAGGGTTCTGACTGGGTTTTAAGTACATAGGGGCCTCCAAGTATTACCCAGAGTTTGGGGTGTAGGGCCTTCAGGGTTATTCCGGGTTTAGGATTTCGGATTTGGTAGTTTCCCAAAAAAAGGGGGACACCAGTATGGACTCCAAAGTACTATAGTCCTTATTATGGGGACCCCCAAAAAGGTACCCCTAATTTTGGGAAACCCTCCTAAACCCTAAACCCTAATCCCTAATCCCTAAACCCTAAACCCTGATCCCTAAACCCTATCTAGATACCCCTAATTTTGGGAAAGCCCCATTTAGGATTTAGGGGGACATCAGCGAAGTATTGTACTTCGGCGAGGCGGCAGAGCGTATCTTGTCAGGCAAGATATCCTCCATCCATAGAAATTTAGGGTTTAGGGTTTAGGGTTAATCGTCGCCCCCCTAACGCAAAGGGTCCATGTACCCAATAAATAGGTACTTGGGATATTGGCAATAGTAAATCTAGTACAGATTTTGGGTAAGTATATGATTATTGGGTACCTGGACCCTTAGGGTATAGTAAACCGCACCCACCCCACCCCCTCATAGCTAACATTCCCCCATGTCTATAATAGTACCATCCTATGGTGGGTTAGTATCAAGCGGGGTGGGACGGGATTCATGGTATCCCACATATGTACGGTATACGCCCTAAACCCTAAATACTAAACCAAATTTCCACTGGCCCCACAGCTCTTGTTGGTGCTTCAAGGGACACAGCACAGCCAACAGCTAGGGTTTAGGGTTTAGGATCACTCTATAATAGGGGCTGCTTATAACACAATGAATACTTATGCCATAATCCTCAAGGCACGCTCCACGCCCCCACAGATGAACCCGTAAGGCCCGCACCCCAAACCCTCAGCCCTAGACCCTTACAAAGCACCCCATATCTCATACCCTGAAAAAAAGTGGAAGTCAAGATGGAACATGGTCCCCAAATGCCCGCATGTCTTGCTCGGAAATTTACGTCTAAACGGGAGCTCCAAATCCTAAAATGGTTTGCTGATAAGGAATTGAGATTATTCCCGAGAATATGGGTTTACAGTAAATACGATAGCTACTTTTTGCAATAGTAGGCTCAACTGAGTATCTTACAGTAGCAGCAACCCAGTAAATCACCCCAACCCTAAACCCTGATCCCTAAACCTTGAACCATGAAACCTAAGAGAGAGCCCAGGCATGACGGCGAGACCCCGAGCACAGCCTGTGGATCATCTCCCAAAAGTGCCACCAGCCCTGTCGAAGACAGCCAGGATTTTTGGTGCTTAGGGTTTATGTAGGTGTGCAGGCTAAGGTCAGGCATTAAGTGCTTTCGTTGCTTGTAAACCCCCCTGCCATCCACTCGACATTCAATTAAGCTTTAATCTTGCCCGTCAGCGCACACGATACATGACAGACTCATCAACCCCACATGAACTGGACGGGTCAGTTTCGAGGCTCTGAGAAAGACTTGCGCATCCCCAGCCCGAGATCGGGCTGGAGCGTTGAGTCGCCACGGGCTCAAGTTGAAACAGCATGACGAAATTCGATCAAGGCTGGACGTGATTGAAGGAACCCCAAAAAATCATATGCAAGCTGATGGTCCACATTGGAACCGTCCTGTACTTGAACAACCCTGGAATGCGTCGGCGCCATGCGCTCTGAGCATAGTGGCGGCTACCCTTGCCACTCCTGGAGATTGCGCCGTGGAACGGCTTGAAGCATCATCCTGCAGCCATGACAAGACATTGAAAGCGCATTTTTGCCCCGTTGCCGCGCCAAAACATGGTGAAGGCAAACCGGAGCTTGCTTGAAGTGCCGAGCCATTGCAGCAGCTTGGGAGCAACGAGTCCTAGGAAGACGAGCAACAAATATTCTGGAAGGTTGCATCAGCTTGCTAGTCGTCAGTCCAGAAGGATCCGGATTCTACTAACGAGGCTGTTGTCAAGGACGCTCCCTAGGAGAAAGGTTCGCAGTGGATCGGATGGCTCTTGACCATTACGCCGCTTTGCAAACT
This sequence comes from Symbiodinium pilosum, assembly GCA_905231905.1. Lineage (NCBI taxonomy): Eukaryota > Dinophyceae > Suessiales > Symbiodiniaceae > Symbiodinium > Symbiodinium pilosum. Next base: position 24,315 of record CAJNIZ010043849.1, read on the forward strand.
ATTCATCCTCAGCTACAAGGCTTCATTCTTGCGTGCTCCGCGGCCAGTTGATACCGCAGCCACCTTATCTTACCCAAGCTCATGAGCAGAAGAGGTTTGGGAAGTCTACAAGTTCTCTCCAATTCTAGACCCGCCAATAAACGCAGGCACGCAGGCGCAGTCGCTTCAAGACCAAGATGCCAAATTTGCACCGTGAAGCTTACATGAGAACTCAGCGAAAGATGACAACAACCGTGTGCCTCTATAACCACTAGACCGTGGAGCAGCTTCCCCGCATGCCTTCCAGCACAATCCAGGGATCACGTACGCGAACTGAGCCTAGACCCCCACGCTCGTCCATGTCTCTGTGTCCCTCCACCCAGGCCGCGTGTTGATGGACAACAACAGTCTATGAATTGTCCTACTTTGCTGAAGTTACCATGTCAATGCATCTTGCTGGCAGATGGTTGAGTGTCAGGTCTGTTCACCATTCATTCTTGATACGGTTTAAGCATGAGCAGACTAATCTGAGTCCGCAATTTCCACGCGTGGAAGAGAACTGCAGCACTCCAAATCCACGTTCGTCGGCCGAGGTGTTGTAGTGCACGCAGTTTCAATATCAGTCCCCAAACAAAGCAGTTCCCGTGTCGAAAAACCTTTCCCACATGCGACCTGGGTTTTCGGAAATGCCAGTGCCAGACTCCACTTGTTTCTCTTTCCCCACCGCTTCAATTCTTGAAGTACGGAAGAGCGGCGGGCAAGGCTCCGGCGCCACACGCATCACACCAAGGCGTGGCTCACTGCTTCACCTCTTCCATCTGAGAACTTTGTGACAGCAGGCCCATCGCGCACCGCGCGCTGTGCGTTAGCCGATCATGTTGGGAGGTCCCCGCTCATGCCAAGCTTGTCAAGCCTGCAAGGGATGTTTTGGGTGCGCTTGAAAGGCCGATGCCTGGGAGGCTTTGGAGGCCTTGGGGGCCCATCTTGGGGGTTACTCTGTGAAGTACGCGTAAAAGCCGTGCCCTACTGACACTTTCCAGAAGAGGTGAACAAGGCATGGCTGCTGGCTTGCCCAGGTGAATGGGGTGAGGTTTTACTTCCCTCACCTCTCTGCGACTCGTTCTTTTTGCCATGCACTCGGACTGTGCAGCCAGCTTTCGGGGTCTGTTGCTAGACGGCAGGGACCCCTCAGTGAGTTACGGATTAAGGTAAGAGGAAGGTCGGAAAGGACTGAAGAATTTCGGTTTGACACAGGTTCGGCGTTCAGGGCAACGGGTTCGTAGGTGACTCAGGGCATCCTCAGGCAATGAGATAAAATTACCTCTACCTTACGGCTTTTGGAACCCCATAATTGGATCCCAAACCTCGACCCCTAAGCCCCAGAAAGCTTCAAATAGTCCTAGGAGCCTGATGGTATAGTTTCAACCAGCTCCGGTGAGCATTTTATGTCACTTCTATAAGCTTTACCCAGTGGCACCTGTTGACCCTAAACATTTACTCCAAATTTACATGACCTTAGTATGCTAAAATATCGGAATTCCCAAGTGATGATGTGCTTTGGAGGGGTCACGCAAGATTGATACGATCATCTCCTGAGCCTCGTTTGGAATGCCACGAAGAGGTGGTACTTTCAGCGCCGAAGGGCACAGAAAAGCTGTACACTTAGACCTCCCAGCCCCCATAGTAATGGTCTTTAACACCGAAAGAAAAGGTATGTAAGCAATTATTCCGGCTCATTTCTCCGGATGCCGAGGGGAAACTATGTATCAGTATGACGTGAGTGGTTATACGTCACCGAGGGCCTCTTGCAGATCGCCACGCCCCAAGGGCGGGGTTTCGGCTTATGGGTCAGGAAGAGTCCGATTGCCCACAAAATGTATACCCTTGTTCCAAAGTATGTAAATGGAAGTTTGTATGGGTCCAAAACCGTGATTACATAGGTATTTGGGCTCTCCAGAAACTAGACCTTTACAAATCCATCAAGGGCATCTTGCATTCCTTCATCATCGCGTCATGTTTTTACGGCTTCTAGTCAAAGTACCTCCGAAGCCCAGACACCCCTGAACACCAAAACCAATGCAGGGCCTACAAGACCAAAAGCCAATAATAAAAGTCCAAGGGAGCTAGCTCCATGGGGGGCTTCATACTAGGAGAGCGCAGGGGACCGTAGGGAGGCCTCCAGTATTTATGGGTCCCTTTTACAAGGCCCTCTTTAAAGATGCCTTGCTTAACTCCCACCCTGACATTTATTTACAAACCCCAAAGCCAAATTTGCAGGATCTTTTGGAGATTCCTGCCCCTCTTGCGGAGTTCTTTCCGCTGCTTTCCAGCCAGGGCAGCTTGGGGCATCCAGAAGTCTGCCGGAGGCTAGCGTCGAAGTTGAGGGTTTAGGAGTTTCACCGCTATGCCAATTCGGGGATCCATGAGTAATTAACTATCGCCCACTTCGTCGAACCGTAGTTATAGCCCAATTACAACCACAGTACGCGACTTTGGGACTCATACATTGGTTATAAATACAAGTATAGTCAGAAGTAGGCTATAAGTACTTCTGGATTACCTCCGAGTGTGGAGACAGCAAATCGCAAGGGTCGCTTATACCTTGACTTCACCTCAGCCATAGTCTAAACTCCTCAAGATGGGGAGGTATATAAGGGATTATATACGGTATCTTAAAAGGGATATGAGGAGCTTAGACATGGCTCAGAGGAACCATATTCACCAAAACTTGCAGAAGACATAATAAATATAATTCTCAGTTCCCCTAAGCCCTGAACCGCTTCATTTAAAGACCTTATAGCCCCAAGGAACAAACAGATTTTCTGCCCCGTGCGGCGTAGTAATTACTGATAGTTGGGTTGTAGCCTGGCGTGTAGGTTCACCTGTGTTGTCACCTAAGGTCAGAGCATAAACAACGAGTTAGAGCCAGATACAATCTCTCTAGGCCAGAAGCCCAAACTCACATCTCTCATGAAACGAAAAAATTGTTCCAACAGGATACGTAAGCTATATTGGGGTCCCCCTATCTGGAGAAATTTATCATATACAGCTCTGATTTGGCACGCTTGCAATGTAGGCTATTGCTATTGCGGACCTCCTAAGCAGTGAGCACAGCTCATACCCTAGACCCCAAACCCGTTATCCAGGATTCAACTGTCAGAATTTAACGCTGATTTAGGCTCTACAGCTTTGGGGTCGATGCAAGCAAGTTGTGGTGCCTCCTGGCAAGTCGGCATCCCAAACAAAAGGCCTAAGTTCTCAAAGCTTGAAGTTGAGGGTCGGTGTAGACCCTGATCTTTAAACCCTAGACCCCTAAACCCTAAAAACAAAAGCCATAAACACCATCCAACCTGCAGACCCTGCATTTACTACATCGCCGGGCATTGTGAGAACGGCAACTCTTGCGCTTACTGCCACATGGAGCATACTGCGGCTTGGCTTGCCTTTAAGATTTAGGGTTAGGGTTTAGGAGTTTACCCAAGACTCACAACCCTAAACTCCAAACCCTGAACCCCAAACCCCAAACCCTAAACTCCAAACACCGAACCCCAAGTCCTAAACCTCAAACCTTAAATGGGCTAACTGAATGCTTGATCGTTTCATTCCTGCCTCTCAGTTTTGTGGGAATTTCTCAAAGTTTAGGTGATAGGGTTTAGGCCTCAGGGTTTAGGGTTTAGGGCTGTTGAGCCAGCCTGTTTTTGTCCCTTTCGGGGTCCGACGTATTTTTTCGTCGGTTACTTTGGAATCCGTGGGCCCATAAGTTAAGTCCCATAACTACAAATGACAATGCTTATATACAACGCTACTTATCCCAACCTTAACCTTCTTAACGTCCAAGTTATGCTTAGAAAACCATTTTCTGGAAGTTTTTCCGAGAAGCGCCACATTCTCCCTGCGATCCCCGCATACCACAGGGTCGTCGCCAAGGGCCCTTTTTTGAGACACCCCGAAAACCCTACTACATACTATCCCAGAAAAGAACCTTACATCCTAAATCGTAAGCTCTCAGCCTTGGATATCCCTAGCACCAAGGAGAAGACTCCTAAGCTCGACAAGAGGCAGCGCACCATCATTCAAGGGATGCTTGGCGCATTTTGGGTTTGAGCTTTTCTTTCACAGTGTAGGGTTTGGGACCCCTAACCCTTAAACGGTAAACCTGAAGGTTTAGGTTTCAGTTTAGGGTTCAAGTTTTAGGGTTCAGAGTTCAGCAATCTTTAGGTCCAAAAATTTAGAGATTGGAGTTTAGGGTGGGGGTTGGGGTGCCTAAGGGACCTTTGGCAAGTTTCTTTGCATGCCATCGTCCCCTTACTTTTGACAAGAGCCAGGCAGCTGACGTTATGGTTTCTGCCAGATTTTAGGGAGATATTACAGATAGATGAAATGTTTGCACGATATTTACCGCATGTTTTTTGCGGGGGCTCTGCATGTGGTGCGAGGTTTGCTCGATCCAACGCGGCGTTGAACGGTTTGTGCTTGAGAGTTGGCTCTGCTTTGCGTTCTTCGTTCAGCAGTACTTAAACCCTGAGCCAGCCTAACTTGAGAGCTGAAGATGTTTGTCTGTGTGGTGGTGCGCAAAGGCGGAGTCTGGGGACCTTAGTGGTATGACGGTATGAGGGTAGTCCATCCATCCATCCATGTATGCAAGCATGCATAAATACGTAGAACCATACATGTAAACATGCATGCTTACATATGCGTGCCTACGTACATACACATGTACGTAGATACAACATGCTTCCTGAACATTTGAAGAAATCCCACCTGTTATAGTTCAGGGATCATGTCAGGTTCGCTACCATGTTGAGTCTGACCTTCATCGCCCTTTAGGGCCTTTGTGATTTTGGGTCTTGGAGCTGGGGACGTTCTTCTTAGTTTCAAGAATCCCTCCATATCAACACTGAGCTTTCCACAACTTGTGCTCACCCTCTCAACCCTCTGCCTGAGATCTAAGGGATGGCATCATAGAATGATAGCAGCAATGTTGAGTTGCAGCTTCAGTATAATGCAGCTTCTGAACATAGAATCCTTAAACACGACGAAACCCTAAACCATTGTGGAGATGAGGTCGCAAACATTTTCCAAGGATTCGGTCAGGCATGTTCGAGGGCGCTCAGAAACCTAAACCCTAAACCCTAAACCTCAACCTAAACCCTAAACCCTAAACCTCTAGGTCCTTGAGCCTGAGAGCCTTCCCAAAGGCCTCGACACTTGTTTGTCAGAACGATCCTCAAATTGGGCCGGCTGACCAAAAAAAGGGGTTTAGGGTTTAGGGGTTTAGGGTTTAGGGTTTCGAGGAACAAAATGGAGGTTCCCCAAAATTAGGGGTACTTTTTTGGGGATCCTTATAATAAGGACTTTAGTATATTGGGGTCTATATTGGGGTACCTTAATTTTGGGAAATTACCAAATTGAGCAAAGTCGCGCAAGATCCGCGGTTTAGGGTTTAGGGTAATAGGCCAGTGGTCTGTAGGCGTTAGGGTCCACATACCCACCAATTTATGATGGCGTCACTCATATACCAGAAACCATTGGGATTGGAGTCAGTGTCTCCCTAAGGGTCCAAGTACATAGTAGTCATATACTTACCCCAAACATGTAATGTTGGCTTGGGATTATTACGCAGGGTCGGATCAGAGCTAAATCCGGTCTGAAGGGATTAATAACAATACAGGAGCGCAAAAGTTCCATGCTCGCTTCTGGAAACGCCCAAACAGAGAAAACAAACAAACGACAGAGAGTTGAAAACCAGAGAAGCTAGCCTGTCCAAGAAACCGAACCCCTAATTAAGTACTGCAAAAGAAGAACAAGATCTAAACTGCAGATAATCATATGCTACGCCTTAGGCCTGTGGATTTCAAACCCAATTGAGTCGTTTTGGCTAGAAACCAATCCCATTCCGATTCTCAGGTTTTCAGCACGCCCGAAAGTATCGATTTCTTATAAGACCGCTTATTCGAACGGCCGAGGCAATCAGTTCGCTAAGGGTTATAAATCTTGACCACCGGAACGGAATAATGGCCATGAACAACGGTACGGAATAATCGTGGCAGGCATGGACCCCAGGATCTGAAAACAAGATTAATAGTGTGAATTGCAAGTATATCCCAAGCCTTAGGCCTGGAGATCTCAGTCCTAGAGCACTTTGGCCAGAACTAATTCCTCTTCTCAGATACCTTCCACGCCAATTGAAATCGAATCAAAATCCTTGTGAAGTCGATTGAAATCTGATTCGATTCCTTATGAAATCAATTGAAATCGAATAGGAATCCCTTTAAAATCTATTGAAATCCAATTGAAATTATTTTTAAAATGAATTGGAATCGAATTAATCCTTTTCAAATCAATTGAAATTTACTTATACGTCTATTTGAAACCAATTAAAAGCGATCAACAATCTCTTTCAAATCGATTTAGACCTAATTTACGTTCCTTTTAAAATCAAGTGAAATCGAATTAAAACTCAAATCCCTTTATAATCAACTGAAGTCGAACTAAATTCCATGTGAGATCAGTTCAAATTCAATTAGAATCGTATATGGGTTTTAATATTAGGGGGAAGGGATTTTGTATTTCAATTGCAGATATTTCCCAAGCCTTACGCTTGAGGGCTTAGGGCGTAGGGCTTATGGTTTCCTCTAGGATCCCCCCCAAACACGTTTTCCTGTAATTGATTGGCCCCCCCTTGGATTATTTCGATACGTACTTGTTAGGGGGGGGGAACGGGGGGCTTTATAACTAGAACACCCCCGTAATTGTAATTTTTATTGCCCAAAACGCAAGTCCTTAATTATTCTTCGACCCCCTGGGTCTGATACGCAAAGTAGAATTCCTGGACCCGTCAGGTAGGCTATCTTTCTGCAGGCCAGGTATGATGAGCGAACAAAGCCCCGAACCAGAAATCTACAACCCAAAGGGTTTAGGGTTTAGGGTTGACCTATGCCGGCCACATGGCACGACGCCCTGTTGAGTCGATTGCGCAGGCTACTTTGCATAAAGCGGGGCCAGACACCTCAGGCAAGCTGTGCATGCACCATGGCATAGCAGAGCATGGCTGCTTGGGTCCGAGCTGCATGTGTGCACATTGGACTGCTTCCGGACGGCTGTGACCTCAGTGACGTTGCAGCATTGGCGCAGGACAAGCGTGTGCGGAATGCACATTCGGAGGAGATTGTTGATGGCTCTTGTAGTGCAGCCTTGGGTTACTTCTTCCAATGTTTGTGGCCTCAGTGGAAACAGCCTGTCAAGTGTGCTGAGCAGACAGATTGGTACCAGTGTTTTTTCATTCTGCTCCTGCATGGGCTGCCATGGGTTGTCCGGCTGGACCCGGAGCATGGAGATGGAGCGGGGGCCCATCACGGATACCATTTCTCATCTTATGTTTAAGCAATGTTTCAACTTTGACTGTTTAGTTGAAGAGTCCTTGCAGGATGTGCTGCTGCCGCATGTTTTGCATAACACGGGCGGTTGTGTGCACGTGGTCGGCCTTCCCTCACTCTTGGCATCGCCATGTGTGTCAGTTTGCTGGTTGTGGCTGA
>CAJNIZ010043849.1:31928-53765 GCA_905231905.1 Symbiodinium pilosum
ACCTGTGAACACTTGGCTGTCACAGCTGATTGTCCCTCGCTCCAGGAGCATCCATGTCCCTCTTTCGATACCTTGTGGTCCTCGTCGTGCATCCAAGCACTTCCCTGGCCTTCCGCCAATGACTTCCGGTTGACCTTTCCCGATGTGGCGTAGGAAGTATGATTCAGGCATTAGTGGTCAGAGCTCAGGTGTAGGGAGCAGGTCTTGAGTAGAGGAACTAGACATGCATCGTCAGGTGAGCATTGCGTTGGGCAGTTAGAACTGTTTGTATGTTACTATGGTCGTGCAAGAAGCATGGTGGGGATAACCATGCCCTCATTTGGAGGTCCGGAATCATCAGAAACTACTTTGCCCTCAACTGGCAACCCAAGAAAAACCACACAGGGCCCATCAGACGGTATCATACGGTTAGGATTGGGCTATGAATACCGTCTGGCGTAGGTTTATCAGGCATGAACCTCCAAGGTTCAAGGATTCTAGGGTTGTACCCCTAAGGTCGTACCCCTAAAAGGTTTTCCTAAATATGTCCTTAACATAGCCGTTATATGAGCCAATGTAGTTCCCTAGAGTCCCTCAAAAGGATGCAGAAACCCGGGGTAGAACCCTAGGGGTACAAGCCTGAAACCCCTCAAGTCTCATAGGACTGTCCTGGACCTTGTGCAGAGCTTGGGCTTTAGACTCTAAAGCTCTTACTTCGCTGGGTAGATCTCGAGTACCTAAGTGTTAGGCTTAGGTTTAGGGTATAAATAACTTTTGCACACCCCCCAGGCTACCAAGGAAGCCTGAAAGATAGTAGTCTCGAACATATTCGATGCTTGGGTTGTGCGGGCTTTGAAATGGGAAAGCGTCTTAGAGCACCGCGTGTAGTTTTCGTGTGACCTTAAACCCTAAACCTTTAACTCTAAACCCCTAAACCCTAATGCCTAAACCCTAAAGCCTGAACCCTGACACCTAAAGGGTTTAGGGTCTGCTGCTTTTAGGGTTTAGGGTTTGGGGTTTACTGTTTGGGATTTAGGGTTTACTGTTTAGGGTGTTGGGTTTACTGTTTGGGGTTTAGGGTGTACTGTTTAGGGTTTAGGGTTTACTGCTTGGGGTTTAGAGTGTACTGTTTAGGGTTTAGGGTTTATTGTTTGGGGTTTAGGCCTAGGCCATCGAGGGCTTTAGGCCTGGACAACCACATGATCTACCGTCAAGATTTTCCTCATAACCTTGAAGCTGGATTGCTGTTAAGGCACTTGAAATGGGTTTTAGGGTTTAGGGTTTAGGGTTACCATAACGTGGGTACATGAGCCATAGCGAGTATTTCCCCATACAATCAATGGACACGGGTTCCTTGTTATGTACTACTTTAGGGATTACTCACTAAACTACAAAAGGGTGCCTTATGTCCAGGGTTCAAAGTCCCAGAACAAGCCTAACATTGACAGTAACTCAAATGATCCTCTCTTGTCTTGAACGCCTGACCTCAAGACGCGAAGCACAGTCTTCAAGCCATAAGAGCATACAACTTCGAAGTCCGAACCCGAAACTGAACAGACCCGAAGCTAGAAATCCTACATCTTTACCCTACCTAAACCCCAAAAGTGTGTAAAATAATGGCCCTAAACCCCTAATAATAGCCATAAAGGCCATTATTTTACATACTTTTGGGGTCCTGGTAGCCTTAAATCGAAGGATAAAACCCTAGCTCGAAGCTGGAAATCCTACATCCCAGGGTAAAAGCCTAGCTCGAAGGGTTCAGGGTTTATAGGGTTTAGGGTTTAGAAATCCTAAATCCCAGGGTAAGACCTTAGCCCGAAGCTAGAAATCCTTGATCCCAGGGTAAAGCCCCTAACCCGAGGCAGTCCCGAAATCTTTCGGGTAACCCTAGTTCCTAACCCCATTAACTTTACCCGGAGTCCGAACCTAATCCCAAAACGCTGAACACCTAACCCTGGTGATCCCAAACCCTGAACCCCCAGTGGTTTTTAAGGATGAACTTCTCCAATCTCATCGGGCTGGTCACGCACCAGTCTGCCCACCGGGTACCTTGGTGGTAAGCTTGCAAAGACAGGGATTGGGGTTTAGGATTGGAAAGAGAGGGTACAGGGTTTAGGGCGAACCGAGGCTTCAGGGGGATTGGGGAAGGGAAATGTGGAGATTACATGAGCTATAGTCTAAACTCCTTACAGGGGGTTATATAGGGGACTATGGAGGGGACTACTATAGGAGTTATTAAGGGGGATACTAGGAGTTTAGACAGTAGCTCACATAGGGACAAAGTCAGGTGACTCACTCCACCTCTTGTCCTGTTTAGGTGTTCAGGGTCTAGGGCACCAGCAGATTTGTGGTTGAAGGTTACCTGGGAACTTAAAACTACCAGCAGCAAATACGTGCTCCCCAAACATCCAGTTTTTGTAGATTAGGATTCTGACGTGCTGTCGGTAGTTTGAGCAAGAACTGTTCCTTGCCTGTTGCTTGGCCCTAAACCCTAGACGTGGTCAGGTTTAGGAAGCTCAGGGTTCAGGGTGTTGGCTTTGGGTTCTGGTTTGAGTGGTTCAGATGGTTTGAGTTTCTATAGGTCTCCTTGCACGAGATGAATGCCTCAAGCGTCTGTTGCACACCGAGTCTTCACAAAGCCGCAAGATCCAAACAACATTCTTACAGGGTAGATACCCTACTTAGATGAGGATACGTATGTCCCGTGACTGCAAAGCATAGCACTTGTCGCCACAACCATCCCTATTACAACCCCACTTACACCTAGTGCGCCCCTCCTCGTGCCAGTAGTTTAAAGGATGTAACCCTAAACCCGGAACACTAAACCGGAGTACGAGCAGGCTACGGTTGAGATGAGAAGAGACGGGAAGGAGTCACGGTCAACAGTTACAGCTTAGGGTTCAGGGCTTTTGGGGCTTTAGGATTTCAGGTCTAGGGATTGGGGTTTAGGGGGCTGAGGGATTTGGGGTTAACCAACCAACCTAAAGCCTAACCCCTACACCTTAAACCCTTGACCCTAAACCTTAAACCCTGAACTCTCAGCAGGTTGCCAACGCAACGCCGAATGCCGAGATCTTGGCGGAATCCTTGGAACGACTTCGATGCGCGGCTGTTTTCTTCGGATCCTATGGGCTTAGGGTTGAGGGGGTTTTGGGTTCAGGGCTTAGGGTTTAGGGCTAAGGGCTTAGGGTTTAGGGCTTAGGGTTTGGGGTGTAGGGTTTGACTGATACTGATGGCTAAACATCACGAATACCAGCGGCCCCTGCAAGAGGCATGGTTATGCAGGGATTTGGGTTTTGGTGTTTAGGTTGGTTGAAGCATATATACTTACATATATAAGGCATATACATATACATTTATATATACACACACCTACATATATAGATATATATGCACATAAGTACAATACCTGCTATGGGTTGTTTGGAGGGTCAGGCAGAGGGTGTGGATGATGTTTCATAGACGACAGTCTGATGACATGTGCCTTGTAAGCTACTGTTACAGCTACGGCTATTGCCGCTGTTGCTGATTCTGCTACTCCTGCTCATTTTTGCTGCCTTAGACTCTTCTTCTACTACGAATAATACTGATAACTTACTGCTGCCGCTGCTATTGCTTCTGCTGTTGCTGTTGTTATTGCTGGAACAACTGCTGTGTTGTGGCTGTGTTACTACGAACTAGCATCCAAAGCCAGACAACATAGAGATAATCGACATACCATATTGGTACCAAACCCAGGATAGTACGACGGGTGGCTCATGATTTTACCCAAGGGGTCCGAGTGCTTAGTAACCATAGAATTGCCCAAAACCTGTGCTATAGTGACTATTACCCTAAACCCGGGTGCCTAAGTATTAGGTATTGGACCCATAGGGTCAGTGCAAGACTCAGCAGTAGTAGTCGTCATCGGCGTCATCATTTTCTCGAGCAGCCAGTGCTGCAATCATTTGATCAGGTTTCAAGCTGCCCAATGTACAGCTTTTGGATATACCTACAGCAACCGACATACCTATCAAAAAGGGGCTTTGTACACAGTATTTTGATGCCTTTACCCTTTTAACGGGGCTAGGTCATTGTGGGTATAGCTAGTACCTACTGATTTGACCCTAAACTCTAAGCCCTTTGAAGCTCCAAGGAGCGCACTTTTTGCCGAAGGTGGTGGCATGAGTCTCTGGGCTGCAGTGCACAGTCGCTTGGCAAGTCAGCGATGCGGTTAGGGGTTTAGGGTTTAGGGCTTGTTTAGAGGGTTTAGGTCCCAAAATAAAGGGGGACCCCAATATAGACCCCAAAATACTATAACCCTTATCATAGAGACCCCCCAAAACGGTACCCCTAAGGGCTTAGGGTTACCAGGTACCCCTCAGGGTTTAGGGTTACCAAAAACTAGGGATGCGTTTCGGTGGTTGGCTTCAATGAGGATTATGATCTTCTCGAGGTCTATCTGGGTAGCACCCATGGCCGCTACCATGCATGTGCTCTTCTTCGTTGAGGTTCATGCGCTTCGTGGTTCATCGCTAAGGCTGCAAAGTTGTTATCCTAAACCCTAATCCCCAACATGAGCCTACTCTTCCCCTGAACTCAGGTAGATATTCATGGGACCCGAAAGAGGATTGACCCTATATGAGAACCCTGCATCCTCCTATTTTGAAGTTAGGGGGCCGGCCTAGTTAGGGGAAGTTTCCGGGAATCTGCCACATGGACTGCTCCCTACATCCTGTACCCTGAGGTCGCCGCCCCTGACTGCGAATCCTGTTTGAATTAGCTACAAGGATCAAGACTTGAGAGGGCCCTTGCGTGAATTTCTCCAAGCTTCTACTTCTGAAGAAAACAAGAATGACGTAGGTCAGTACGGGGGCCTGGACCCTAAAAATCTTAAACCCGAACCCCACAACCTGACGCCTAAAACCCTAATTACGCGTGGAAATGATCAGATTTAACGGGCGGGCCCCCGAGAGTCCCATGGTTGGAGTTTATCTGACTTATACGTGTACATTCCCATGAGAACCCATTACCCTAAACATTAAACCCTAAACCCTAAGACCCAAAACCCTATACCCCAAAACCCTAAACTCGAAAACGGTGCCCTCCTGGGTATCGAATCTGGTCTGGTCCAGGGGGTATGAGATTCCTTATATTTATGTAAAAAAAGCTGTTTTCTTCCTATTGTAATGTGGGCTAAGGATCCCAACACCCTTACTCCCTGAAACCCTGAACCTTTTATTTGTTTTTTAGGTTTTGCGTTTTAGGTTTAGAGAAACCCAGACCCTGATACCAAAACAGTAGGTACGAAGCCACTGTTTGTTCCGGGCTTGGGGTTTGCGGTTCATCCTGAACCTTACCTAGAGAGTCATTGGTAGTTGAATTTGGGGTTATGATAGGAACAACTTGAGCCACAACGATTTACAACTTCTTGCGGCAGTACGTAGATCCCAACTTATGTGGAAGTGTTCCCGGTTTAGGTTAGAGTGTCGCCTCACTGGGCCTCAAATAGTTCACTTTTGTCCGCCTGTTGTGGCCCCAGTGGTCTCTTGCGGCTATGGAGTATGGAGGGGCCCTATCAGCCGTATGACATTATGACTATATTCCCTATAGGGTCTGGGTTTAGTGTAGTCCAGTTATATTCCCTATCAAGGACCCATGCTCCATGCACTACACAAGGAAATATTGACTACAGCTGACATCCCTAAACTCTAACCCCCCCCAAAACCTCAACCCCCTAACCCTAAAACCCTTAACCCCCTACACCCTAAACCCTGCTAAAGCTTACCTACCCTAAATCCTAAAACCCTGAACCCCCTAAACTCTAAACCCCTAAACCTAACCAACCCTAAACCCGTAAAACCAACCACCCCAAACCCCAAACCCTAAACCTCTTGAACCCTAAATTCCCCGAACCCTTCTAAACCCCCGAAAACTCGAAAACCCTAAACCCTAAACCTCCCTAAACCCTAAATTCTAAACCCCCTGATCCCTAAGCCCCCTTAAACCCCCAAAACCCTAAACCCTTCAACCCTAAACCCTCAACTGCAGCTCACATTTTATCATGCCGTGGCTCTCTCTTTTCTTGTCGCTAGGAGTGTACGCAAGAAAGCCTGTCCCTGAGGGTTACAGGGCTTGCCGCTATGCTCCCTGGTGCTCAGGCTTTAGGGTTTTCGGTGTAGTCTTTAGGGTTTACGGTTGAGGGTTTAGGGTTAGGGGCACGTTATGTGCTGGCTAGTAGGGAATGGAGTTCAATGGAAAACAATATGAAAAGCATTACGTAGGTAATTGAAGAATATATACAAAAAGGATCCATTACCATACCTTGAACACTAGGCCTTAAACTCTAACAACCAGTAAGGCTGACTATGGGAGTTTTTTCAAGATCGGGACTAGATTTTACGGTTTAGGATCATGCTGGTGCCTGATCACCAGGCAATTTGCATGCCGGAAAAATCTTTTGCCGTCAAGTTGATGAAGCGTTTTACATGGGGCTAGCAAGAAGGAGAGTCAAATACTGAAGCTTTCCATCTCATCTGGTAACATTCTAGGGTTTAAGGAACCTAGTAGGGCGGCTTGGACGCGGAAGCAAGGTCAAGTTACCAACACATGATGTACATACCCCGTGTTCAAAGATACATTGATTACCCTAAGTAAAGTCTTGAATGTCATACTGAGATCCCAAACCCTTGCCTCCAAAGCTCAAACCTTCCAAAGGTCCAGGGTAATCCGGAGGGCCTTAGGGTGGAGTTCTGCAGGCTGCGCAAAGTCTTATATTGGGTACTGCCCCCCCCTCAGTAACAGGTGGATAATAAATCTAATATGGGTATATATATATATATCCCTTAATAGGACCCCTAATTTAGACTGTTACTGGGTGGGGGCAGTACCCAAGTCCTATACCTAGAATTCATATGACACATCATTGTACTTATCCCCATAAAAAAAACGGTCGTATGTGCCAACTCATAGCCTGGGGGCCCCTCGTTGTAAGTAGGTAATTTGTTAGCCTTATAGGGTTTAGGGTTTAGGCAAAATCCTAATCCCTCTTCCCTTAACCTTAATCCAAAGCCCTCGACCCGCTCAACCATGTAAATCCTGATCCCTAAATTCTTACACGCGAGGTATGGCCAGGATCGGGCGCGTAGTCCGTTGTGGATTACAGACTTCCCCCAAACATTCAACACTTCCCTAGACCTAGCTAGGCAGCAGAATATTCCAGACGCAGATTTCCATGGACTGTTATGATGAAGTTTCTGACTTTGAGCGGCTTGGTGATGCCCGCCGCATACGCAACAGAAGCTGTTCAGGGCCCTTCTAAGCCGTTTCAGCAGCCAAACCCTATGCCCAAAAAACTGGAAGGTAGTGCTGTCCGGCCCCGTCACAGATTAAGCAGATCTCATGGGAAACATTGCAGTCACCCCACAAAGAGAGAGTGTGTTTTCCATCCAAAAGCCTAAGCCCTCAACTCTAAACCCTAAACCCTGGGCTTTAGTACTTCATAAGAAATCTCTTTCGGCTGGTTTGTGGTCCAAAATCACGGTTTAGGGGTTTAGGGCTACGGCTTATTGCAAGGCCCTATACTTCCTAAACCCCAATTGTTGGCGTCCCCCTTGGTTCAGGGAGCTGTGCCCGACTCACTCAGAAATTACGAAAAGGGTTCAGGGGTGAGGATTTATGCGAAAACTGCCAAGAACTTGGATCCCTTTTGTAGAAACTTGGGGTCAACATGTTTTAGATGTTGACATCCTTCAAGAAGACCTTAAAGCCTGAACCCTAATTGTTGTAGAAAGGAGGGGTCAACATGTGTTGGATGTTGACATCCTTCGATGGGTTCAGGGTGAAAGGTCCTCCTGAATCAAGAAGACCTTACACCCTGAACACTCAACTTACTCAGGCTTGCAGACTAGGTTTAGGCTTTGGCTTTTAGACGCATTCTTCCGTATTTCTGTAGCCAAGGCTTAGGGTTTTGGGGTAGGCGGGTCCTTAAGGCTTTGACGCAAACAGACACGGATTTGGTGATCCCGGATGATCCTGCGAGTTGTTGGGTCCATTGCTGATTGCTGTATGGACCTGTCTGAGTCAGGATTTCATGTTGGGATGCGCCCGGCAGCTTGCGAATCAGTACGGCGGGCCTTGAACGCAGCATAGGAAACAAGAAGTTGCCTGAACACAACGTTTACCTGGACCCCAACAGTATGTAAAATAATAGCCCTAAACACCCAATAATAGCCCTAAACACCCAATAATAGCCATAAAGGCCATTATTTTAAATACTTTTGGGGACCAGGTAGTTCTGCTTGCTATAGCCCCCATCCGCAGCTGAGATCAGAATTTCTGCCAGGATTCCAGGGATCTATAGGGTTTAGGGTTCAGGGTTTATAGTTTTTCTACACGAAGCCCACCACAAGACTCAGCAGTTAAGCTGACTTTGGATCTTCAGATCATCGGTGATGATGTTTGCAAGTTGTTTCTTTGCTTTCCTGGCATTGCTTTTTCGCACCGCTTTACATTCCCGTACGGGTCCACTGCATAATGGTCATAGACTCCCCCCCACACACCTTCACTACAATTGCCGATATCTGACGCCCGAGTATTGTTGGGTACACACACACACACCTGCACACACCCCACTCCGCCCCCAATGAATATGTCTCACAATATCTCAGGAAGGGACTTGCATCATCACGGGGTGGGGGCGAGTGTCGGTCTCAAAAAACCTAAGAACCAGTTCAAAGCATAACTTCCACCAGGCTTCAGGGAACTCTGACAGAAACATTCATGACCCTAAGTACCCATCTTTGAGGCGTCCGGAAGTATTGCATTTGTTACGTAGATCCCCCGCCCACTAACAGTCGGAAAACACGATTCTTCCCCTAAATCCTTAGCCCTAGTCGATTAGGGCTTGGGGTTTTGGGGTTTTGGGTTTAGGATCCGCGCAGACTGGAGCACGGCAATGAGCACGAACTCAAAAACAGCCTGTGCAGATTGGTGCCCGAAATCCAGCACACAAATCGAGCAGAATCTGCCAAACGGGAGTACAACCTGGATCACAATCCGCCCAGCCCGAGCACAACAATGAGCGCAAAATCAGGCACAATGTACCAAACTGGAGGACACAAATAGACACTAGGTCGACCCGAATGAACCACAAATACACATCAACCGTGTGCTTTTCGTGGTACAACGGATCATGCCCACTGTTAGTCGGCTTGTAGTTTACGCAAGGTATTCGGTATTCTAGCACACTAAGGTCATGCAGGGTTTCTAGTATCAACAACAAGGAAATAAGGTTGGCACAAGCACCTAGCGGTTCAGCGTAGTTCCTGTAGTCACAGCCCAAATATAATAGGATTCAGGGACTTGAGGGGTGGCTCACCCTAAACTATTGAAGGGTTTGAAGATCCACGTAATTCTTCTCTAAGTACAGTTACCTGGACCTTTAAAGTATGTAAAATAGTAGGCCTAAACCCCCACTAATAGCCATAAAAGTCATTATTTCACATACTTTTGGGGACCAGGTTTAAACCCTAAACCCTAAACCCTAGACTCTAAACCCTATAAGTAAGGTGTAGTTACCCTTCGAGTTATTCCGTGCAACCCTGAAGTTTTTAGGGTTTAGGGTTTAGGCGTTTAGGCGTTTAGGGTTTAGGGCTTAGTAGAATCCCGCTTTTTGCGCTACTACAAGGACGCCTTACTGGGTTAGTGTTGAGGAACTTACAGTAAGTTAATCTATAATAAGGAGACCCTATTATTTGCTATGCACCCATGTTATGGTAACCTCGAGTTCTTTAACAGCAACCTGCTTAGGTTGCGAAGCTTCAGCTAAACAGGCCACACAAGGGCTGACTTTCGCACTGCCCTTGGTGGCTAGGGGCAGAGATTTCAGCGTTGCTGATTTGTTGTTTTGGGAGAAGTATAGTGCTTATGGCAATCTGCCACGAGAACGAGCAAACCCTAAACCTTCACCCTAAACCCTGGGATGAAGTGTTCAAGGCCCCTGACTGAGGCAGCTGTGTTCAAACTTGTTCAAGATATTCGGGGAAACCCCGGAGCTCTTGAGAAATCTTTGATCAGTACAGCTTTTATCATCTTGACTACCGGGGGGGAAGGAGCCTGCACCATGCGGCAGGGCCCTCTAGCATTTATTCTAGAGTACACCCTAAGCCCTTCAAAAAAGCCGAAGATGTTTAAAGATTGGTTGCAGCACCTTTGTTTTGGGGGGGAGGGTGGTACATGCATTACTCTAGGTCCCAAGGTTGAGAGCACTAGGGTTTAGGGTTTAGGGTACAGCTTTAGGGTCGAGGACTCTTTTGACTGCATCTCACTGCTACGGATGATGGGTTAAGGCTTCAGGGTGGGCAAGATCTTACATGACATCGCATCCCTAAACCTTGGGAATCGTGGTGCCATAAAATACCTAAGGCCATGAAGGATTTTGTCCACTATTCTGCTGCAGTCTTTGAAGCTCTTGTATTCCTAGCCCTCCCAGATACCCACAATACTAGCCTTACCCTAAGCCTCAAACTTGGGGTGAAAAGGCACCTGACTTGAAACCTTGCACCCTAAACCCTAAACAGTAGCTTCCAGGTCCTTTTCCAGTTCCCTATGTACCCGGTGTAGGGTTTAGAGATCCAAAAAAGCGAATGTAGGTAAATGTAGCTAGAGGTAAAACAAGAATTTGTCAAGCAGGGTCTGACATTCCGGTACACTAAGCCCGTAAACTTTAACACCTGTAATCCGTACAGCTCCCAGTTACCTAACTAATGGGAACTCGGTTCTATGTACCCTACAGTTACATAGCCCAGTAACCTACTAAACCCTAGACCCTGAACCCTAAACGCTAAACCCCTGGGAGCCCTAGGGTAGCGTCAAGTATCCATGCGTCTGGGGCAAGTGGGCGCAACATACTGGGGTAATATTGGGGCTACGTAGGGTTTGGGGTTTAGGGTTTAGGGTTTAGGGGTTTAGGGTTTAGGGTGTTTAGGGTTTAGGGTTCAGGGTGTAGGGTTTTATTGTTGAGCTCAAATCCATCATTGTTTAGATTACTCCTTGATGTTGTAGATGTACAGAAGGAGACTTGTCAGGTGAGAGCCAAGGAAAAAGTACCGAAAGCAGGTAATTCAATGCTCACGCTTCTGAGCGCTATCTTGTCACTTGTGTAACCTAAAGCATTCAGAAAGGGTAAACTCTTGTACCGATCTTAGGTACAAAGCCTCCTGCTGGATACTACGAAAGCCTGAACCTATTGGTTACTCCTGAACCCTAAACCCTAAATCTAGGTAAGCCGCTTTGGATCCGCACTCCCTTCCCACCCGCCCGCCAAGAAGTGCTGCCTCTCTTGCTGCGTGAACATCCTGCGCAGAGAGTGCACTTCTCAACAGGTCCACGCTTCCGTGGGTTTAGACCCCCGTGAGCCTTTATCCGATCCTCGTGTGCGCTCCTGAAACTAGCCTGCTTTCGAATGGCAGCCGTGAAGAGTGGTATTTCTGGTTCAGGGTTTGCAGATTTAAGGTTAATGGTTCGGGGCTTTCCCCGATTCTCCTCGGGCTGCCCTGGGCTTTGTGAGTGAAGGTTTGGGGCTTTCGGGCTACGCATACACTTTGTAACGACATGTTTTTAAATTAGTGTATTGAGTTCCCTTGTATTTGGATTCCTGTCGTTAGCTGCATACATTTATGCAAACTCCCAGGTAGCCGAACAGGGTTCAGGGTTTAGGGTGTTCAGGGTTCGGGGTTTAGGGGTCTAATGGCGAAGACGGCCGCAGCTACCTTGCTTTGCAACGAATGCCCCCAGCCGTAAGCGTGGCTTGAAGTAGAACGTTCGCCTATTACGATCCATAAAGTTTCTAGGAGACATTGCTCAGAAATCTGAGAAGGGCGTGGCAAATCACGTTGCAATCATTGAGGTACTTTACCCAAAGGGTCCAGGCACCCGATAATTAGGTACTTGGGTTTGGGGTAATAGTAGCTATAGTAAAGGTTTTGGGTAAGCATATGGTTATTTGGCACCTGGACCCCTAGGGTTTATGGGGATCTGATGTACCTCTATAAGAAGGATTTGCCTTGTCCTTAACTGGCACCTACCATGCAGTTGTGCCGGTTTTGAAGCCTGAGGCATAATCCCCAAAACCCTAAAACGTAAACCTGTTTTGCTTCAATACTCATATGCCTGCGACATAAACCCCAAAACCTTGAACCCTAAACCTTAGACCCTAAAATCTTCAAAGCTCCTTTGGCTGCCTTTGTTTTCGTTCACAGAGAGATCCGGCCAAGGCTCCGATGTGTCCTAGGACTGACCTCTGGGGCGTGAGGCAATCATATCCAGAGGGTGCAAGTACACCAAAATTAGCCCCGCTTTGAAGAGGATCTATAGGGGTTAGGGTTTAGGGATATAGATGTTTAGGGTTCTGGGCTTAGGGTTTGGGGTCCAAGTACTCAATAATTAGGTCATCATGCCTTGGGTAAATGTAAATTTGATACAGGTTTTGGGCAAGTACATGTTTATGGGTAGCTATGTATGCCACCTTTCTGCATTTTGTGCACTTTCCTCATATAGCATGTTAAACAGTTAAAAGAACATTCAACCATAGCATCATTGAGCTAAAAGGAATCAGACGAGTGTTTACGGGCTGTTCCGAAACATTTGGGGTAAACCATTAAACAGTTGAAGCAGTGAACCATTAAATCATTAAACCAATGAACCATTACACCATAAAACCGCTGGTTTTGCCAATATGGCAGGTTTGAGGGGTTAGTGGGTTTCCATGTGGCAAAACCATTCACCCAACAGATCTATTGTTCGATGCTTTAAAGGTTGAACGGTCGGATGGTTCAATGGTTTAATGGCGCTCTACATGGGCATAGCCATTGGTCAAATTGTTTAATGCTTCAATGGCTTAATGCTTTTATGGGTCTCCATATTGGCAAAGCACTGGTTTACTCGCTTAACGGTTTATCCCTGTTTCAAAACATCCCCCATGCTTCGAACCACGAATCCGAATCCCTTAGTTTGGTGATTGTGTGTTTTAATGGCCTAGTCGTTCAATATTTTTTTACCAGGCGCACGCTTGAAATGCAGTGGGGAGAACCGATGGCTTCCCCACATGGAAATCCGTTAAAAAGCTCCCCATATGACATAGTGGTCTTTCCCATATCCTAAACTCAAAACCATAGGTCCTAAACCTGACATAATCCAACTGGTTTAACCGTACATCTCTAAGGGTCCAAGTACCTAATAATCATATACTTACGCCAAACCTTTACTATAAATTCTACTATCCAAAACCCAAGTCTTAAATTTTCGGGTGCTTGGACCCTCTGGGTATGGGTTTTCGGTTCAAGGGCATACCTAGACCCAGTGTTTTTCAACATATTTTTGTTTAGTATATATGAGCCATAGTCTAAAGTGCTTGTAGGGGCTTATATAGGACTTTATATAGGGGGTTCTAATATGGCTTATGAAGGGGGATGCTAGGAGCTTATAGAGTATAGCTGATAGAATTGTGTGGGACATTTTTTAACCTCGGAAAGCGCTGTCATTTGCCATTCCTACAGACCTAGACCTCATCCGGTTTTCATTTCATTCCCCAATGCGCCTTTGGTTCTAGAACGAAACCCGTGTTCTAGAGCATGTCCTGTCGAACTTATCGATTTCTTCCGGCCCGCGTACAATATCAATGGCGCTGCTCTTTTTTTTGGAGGAGAAAAGAGATCACTCTTCTGAAGAACAGAAGCTTGATTCTACACAGAGCCTTATACGTAGCACATTATGTAAAATCAAGAACGTTTTCTCGAAATGCACAAAAAGTGTGTTTGAATTGAAATCACAAAACTTTCCACAAAAGGAGAGAGCTCAAGTTCCAGCTGTTTTCACTGGATTTCTATGGGATCACCAGAAACACCTGCAAGGAACTGGAGCTTCCACTTCTCCCAAGTGAATTGCATCTTTCTTATATCTGTATTGTGGAGAACAGACGGCTATCCCGTTCCTAGGAGCAGGGGTTTGGTTCTACCCGTAGCCTATTTAGGGAGTTGTTGGTTGATGTGGGCTGTAGATAATGATTGCGCTCCTGGGCTCCTTTTTCCACATTTGTCCCATGTACAATTCCTTATCACATATGCTGTAAATATAACACGAATTCTCAAGTCTTTTGGTTTCTTTTTGCTCTTTATAAGGCCCTTATCAGGAATGGTCTCATGGTCATGGATGTAGTATTCTGAGCAATACTAGTGGCTGTTGAAGTTTGACACGTTTAGTCAGAAGTATGTAAAAAAATGAAGCCAAGCCTTGAGAATTCCTTTTGAAATGAAATCTGAATTTAGTATGAGATTCATATATCAAAAATAAGGCGAACAGGCGCCTAGGAGTTCAGAAATTCTGTTTAGATTTTTGCGACACATGTAGTCACGGAAACGGAAGTCTATGGTAAATAACAGGACCTTGGATTTGAGAATTCTTCTATTCAATTTGAGGCACCTTTCTTAGACGGTTTATTCAAAGTCAATGTAGTAAAGATTCCTGAAAACAGAAAATCAGAGGCTCAGGACTCGCGACTGCCCTTCAATTTGAAACATACTCAAGGGACTTTTGTAAGAGACTATGAGGATGCAGAATAAGAGAATCCTGCATATCCTAAACCAATTTGGCATATAGTATCCATTACAAGTCTTGTTAATTTTGAGGAAGCGAAAACGTCAAAAGTATTGCGATTTTAGGTTCTTGCGCAAAGACATTAAATTTCAGACACTTTGGATATTAAGATGAGGGAGAAAGAGCGTACCAGATATTGAATGCCCTTATTACTCAGTTTGTAGCGGATGGGATTCCCGAACAGCAGTTTCTTTCATAAAAGGAGTAGTGCGAATAGTATATACAGCACTCTAGTTGGATGTATAAACCTTTCTAAGATAGAATAGAGCCCATATCGTTCTGTTTGGACAAAAATGAGGTACGAAATGTTAGGGGTAGATACATCGCAGCCCATGAGTGTTAGTAATTTTTAGGTACTTGGACCCTTCCGGAAAGCTTTACGTGCGCCTCATCCTGTCGCTCTTCGTAGCTGACAGGACTACTTTTTGCAGCTGCAAGTTTAGCAGAGGTTTCCGCGTGTCCGATTGGCTGTAGCCGAAACTTATGCCGTGATGTCGTGCCCTTCTGTGAACGGCTGTGGGGCTTTGCCACACGAGCGTGGTCTCCGCTTCAGCACACCGGACAGGGATCCTACCGACGTCTCGTCTGATTGATTCAGAGCGACAAAAACTGAAGCTGTATGCGGGGCTCCGTGGCGCACAAGCACGAGGGCAACATATGGAGCTGCAGTATTTACCTAGAGCTTCCCATGTAGCACCATGTTGGTATTCCTAAGAGAGGGCCTCTGGGAACTTGAAGGAGGGCCTAGGACTGGTCTATTTGGAGGTTCAGCACTATTACCTTTAAAATGGCCAGAAGTGGAGTAGAAGGGTGTTCCTGTCAGCTACAACCGCCTGAAACTTAAGCAGAAAGATCGTGAGAAAAGGATTGAATGTATTTGTCGTCGCAGTCTTTCGACTTGTTGGCTTCGCATGAGAAGAACATAGTAAGGACTGTTACCAGTCAACCCGTGTGCTGTGATGAGATGGTGAGGAGTTGTCCCAACCGGGAGTTACCCAAAATGTGGATACAAGCCTATGCAGACCCCTGTCAAAGATCAGAATCCATCTCAAGCCACCCGAAACCCTTTCTGGAGGTTTCCAACAACTAGAGGTCCCTTTTCATGAGTCAGTGTAATATGGATGATAGCACAATGGAGCCTATTTTGGGGCTCTCTATTCATGAAAGCCACGGCAGAAATTTCATCTGAGTAAATGAGCCATAGCCTAAACTCCTTTAAGGGGAGTATATAGGAGAGTATTATGGGGCTCATTAAGCGGGATACTAGGAGTTTAGACCGAAAACCCTAAACCCTATACTATAGGGTTTATTAAGAGGGGATACTAGGAGTTTAGACTATCAGCTCAAATGGCCCCTATATAGCCCGCTGTGCTCGCCTTTCCCCGGCCTTCAGGCCTCCAAAAGCGTCATCCACACTTTAGGGTTCAGGGTTAAGGGTTTAGGGTTAAGAGATAATGGCTTAGGGGTCAGGGATGAGGCTATGGGCGCTAAATAGAGATAGAAAGTGCTTCAAGATTAGGGATTGGCATGTAGGGTTTCGGGCTTAGGGATTAGGACTTCGGGTTTTGGGTTTTATTAGGGTTTAGGGTTGGTGGGCGATATCTTGTATAACCCCTCACAAGGAGAACCCCTGAGTTGTATGTTGGATGATATAAGTGTAGAAGGGGAACAATTATGGTGACAAGTCCCAAAAATCGTAAATTATCAGACTTATACAAGCACATGTACATAACTCGGGGGCCACGCAATGTGGATTGCGAAATTTCCTCAAGTCCCAAGGTTTAGATCTATAGGGTCGCGCTAGACTTTTTCCATCAACAGTACCTGGCAAGAACTTTCCAATGCCCATCAATGAAGGGTTATACCTTACCTAGAGGGTCCAAGGACCCAAATAATAAGGTTTCAGGGCCCAAATACTATGATATTGATGGTATTTGGGCCCTAAAGCCCTTCTATTTTGGTCCTTGGACCCTTAGGGTTATATATCACACCAAGACTCATAGTCTGATCGAAGATGTATTCCCTAATCGCAAGGCTTTGGAATAGCTGGGATTACCTAGGCCCCAAACGTATGTAAAATAATGGCCTTCATGGCTATTATTTGGGGTTTAGGGCTATTATTTCACACATTTTTCGGGTCCAGGTAAGAGATACATATATGAAGCGCCTATGTCAAGACTTGCGAACTTCTGTGAAGAAAGGTCGTTGGCTTCTTCTTAAACGACCTAGCTTACTCTAGGTAGAACCTCACTCAGCCCCTGAAGCCTAAATCCTGAACCCTTATAGCCCTCACAACAGCAAATCCAGAATGATGAGCGCCCAACGCAGACAAAAACGCGCATTTTTTTTGCGCGCAGCGGCATAGTAAGTCCCCCAAGCATATGAGCTGTGGTCAAAACTCCTTCAAGGGAGGTTATATAGGGGAATACATATGTATATATATATATGTATATATACATGTATAGAGGGTTTAGGGTTTAAACTTCAGGGCTCAGAGTTAACAGAGTGCGTCGGAATACCTTTTTTTTTAGGTGTTTTATCATAGTCCGACGCACTCTTCCTACCTAAGCCAACATACGTGCCCGCGCGTAGAGATCTGAGGTCGTGACCTCAGAAAGGAGTATCTGCTATGGTTAGCTTTGGAGTATCCTTGCTCCCTCTTTCAATAAATACGTAACCTAAAGGGTTCAAGGACCCAAATGATAAGGTTTTAGGGCCCAAATACTATGATATTAATGGTATTTGGGCCCTAAAGACCTATTATTTTGGTCCTTGGACCCTTAGGGTAACCAGAATTGGGCTTCCGGATTACATGAGACTATAGTGGTCAGGAGATAGTATCTGAATTGTTTGTGGGCTTGTGTGTTGATTGGTTGGACAGATAACTTCTTCTTGTGTCTGGCGTCTTCACACAGGGTACAAATCGGACACTTCGGAAAAGACTGGGCTGCTGTTAAGGAAACCCCATTATGTACTACATACCCATCTTATAGTAACTTTTTTTAGTTCCTTAACAGCCCTAAACCCTAAAGAGCAACCCACGGAAAGAGGGGGTTAGGAGGTCTAGGTACTCCTTTGCTTGCTGAGGTTGCGGCGCCTGCGCTCATTCGATGGAGCTACGACAGCACGCAATTTCTGCACACAGCAGACACCATCGCGCCTGAGCCACAGTATCTCTGGTTTAGGGTTTGTGGGGCTCTTTAGCTATAAGTTTGGTTATGAGTGGGTCGTCATCGAAATTTCCATATGCCGCGCCCCAGCCTGTACATCAGAACACATGTATCTATGTCCAGCAGCCCATCTGCCTACATGATAAGTTGTTAAAAAGACAATATGGTTCCTTCCGGGGTCCCCATTATCATGCGGCCCCTAATCAGGGGTATGTTTCAAGACACGTAGTTCTTGGCTTCATTTCTGTTACCCTTCATCCCTATATAGCCATTGTAAGGTTACACAAAAAAACATAGTGCCCGCAAACCTACCCTAGCAATATTCAAGGTACCCGAAAAGGGTCCAACGTCTGACACGCAACCATATGCTGACTCCATGTTCTGAAGTTCCACGTGTCAGCCTGCCCTAAACCCTAAACCCAGGTCCAAACTGCTTTAAGTACAGTTCTTCTGCGCAGCGGTAGACGGTGGCATACTTAAAAGTTCCAGAACCACGATGTGTACGCTGCATAGGGCTCATAACCATACTTCTCCCTACTATATATGAGCCAACCATTATCTAGGGCCACCCAAAACTGTAAACCCTAAACGAATCTGCGGCCCTCTCCTGATACTTGCGGTTTGGTATGGGATGCGCAGGTGCCCAATTCGACATTTCAACTAGCCATTTGGGTTTCGGGTTCAGGCTTCAAGGCTTTGGATCCAAGAGCGCGATACTTAGTTTAAGCTTAGGTCCTGGAGTCTTGGGTGTTCGCAACTGTAGCGCGGCGTTTTGTGGAAGTACCCGTAAGGGTCCAAGGACTGGAATAACATGGTTTTTTTGCCCAAATATTATAATATGTATGGTATTTGGGGCCTAAAGCCCTATTATTTGTGTCCTTGGAGCCTTACAGTAGGGTACATGACTATGGTTTAGGTGAACCGTCAGGGGAAGTGCTCAGCTTCGAACCTCAAACCCTCTAGCCCTAAACCCTAGACCTCGAAGCCAGCGGCTTCAACAAGTGACGACCTCAAGAAAGTTTCAAATCAAAGCTGTCAAACAAATATGCCAAACCTAAACCCTCAACCCTAAAACACTAAAAACCCCTAAGGGTTTGGGGTTTAGGGAACCCTAAACACCCTGAATCCTAAAGACCCTAGACCCTAAACCCGAATTATTCAACAGCCGGAGAGATGCCTGGCATTTTGTCCCTGGTGCTTATTCCGCCATGCGGGAATCGGCTATGGTCACTACCATAGGCATCCAGTCCCTCATTCCCTCTAGGGGTTATATAGAATTATATAGGGGTTATATTGGGTTTAGGGTCTAGGTAGTTTACTGAGTGTTTTTTTTGCTGCTTGAGGGCGCAGGCTTTAGGGTGCAATTGCGCCGTCGGCTTACAAAGACTGATAATCTCACTTTTTGCGAGCAACTATATAACCTACAACATGTTTTAAATGAGGGGGGGGGGTCTAGAGGGAAGTATTATAGCGGTTACTAAAGGGGATACTAGGAGTTTAGACTATAGCTCATGTGGCATATGGGAATTCCCTAAACCCCAAACCACCTAAAGAAGCAGCTGCAATTCCTGCCAGCCCATGAGGTCCCCAGTTTAGGGTTTAGGGCTTTGGAGTTAGGGTTTAGGGTATCAACACCTACCAGCAGGGTCCGCACGGCACTTTGACTTTGAGAACCCTTAACCATAAACCTTAAACCCTAATCCTCAGACCCTAAACCCTAGTACCTGGGTGCATGTCTTCGGCGCCCTGATCTTAGCGGTCCTGAAGACTTCCTACGTCCGGGACTGTTGTGCAGGGTCCTCCTTGGGCATCCATAGCTACTGTCCCTAAGGTTTACTGTTGAGGGTCGAGGACTTATGGTATAAGTTCATCGGCCAGCAGGAGCCTAAACCCTAAACCCATTGAGACTAGGCCGCTCATAAATGGGTTCTCAGTACAATCATAAGTCATCCCTTCATACCGACATTAAGCACCCCTACCCATGATGTTAAATGGGTCCCGCAATATACGCCTTCTCTTAGAATGATTTTTGATATTAAGGGCTTCATATTATGGGTATTAAGCTATTAGTGATTAGGTCGCAATCACCCGGAACTTCACGTATGTCGTATTTACAGCTTTGACCCAGGCTTGCCACTGGATCCACCTCGCTCAGCTTAAGCCTTGAGGTTTAGAATTGACGTGAGCTACTGTCAATACTAGCTTCACGGGACCCTTCACAGTGGACATAGCCGTTCCTTGCACTTGAGTATATTTATGACAGTCTCTCATAATGAGGCCATGTCCACTAAAAAGATAGTAGGAAATGTTTCAGGTGGACCCCCCCCTTGAAATATTGGTTATAAGGGATAAGAAGGACCATATTCGGGTCCTATTATATTCCTACTATACCACTATTACAGGATGGGGGGGTCCTCCCAAGAAATATTGACTGTAGCTCACATCCTGAGCACAAGAATGCTGAGGCTTAGGGCTGGGGTTTAGGGTTTAGTGTCTAGGGTTTAGTGTCTAGGGTTTAGGGTCTAGGGTTTAGGGTTGAGGGGTAGGGTTTCGGATGCCACACCTAACCTGCCACAAGCAAACACAAGCAGGCCATAGCCAGGCGATGATAGTTTCTTGCACGGAGCTGAACTCTAAACCCCAAATTCTCAACCCTATACCCTAAACCCCATGCCTTGCGGACCCCACTGAAACCTGGATCCTGAAGGCGGTACAGATGCAGCAATTCCACCCACCCCCAACCAGGGTTTAGGGTTAGGGTTTTGGGTTTAGGGTTTAGGTGCAAACCCTAAGCTAAACCCAACCCCCCCCAAACCGTTCTCATCTTTGACCTGGGGAACCCGGAACTGCAACCCTACATGGACTTCAAAATAATGAATGCCAAGGTTAAAACTATTGGCCCCAAAATGCCCCCTAGCTCTTTTAGAGGGATTCTACGGACCCTAAAGGGTACATATGGGGCATATGAGAAACATATAAGGATTTCAGGGTTGAGGGCCCATACTAGGGGCCCACGGTTTTAACCTTAGAAAGGCCCTAAGGGTCCAAGTGCCAAATAACCAGACACTTACCAAAAACCTGTACTATAGTGACTATTACCCCAAACCCAAATACCTAATTATTTGGTACTTGGAACCTTAAGACAACAAAAACAGCCCAACACCCCTAACGGGTGTCGGAAAAACGCGACTCTTCTGCGCAGTTTTAGGGGGAAAGATAAACCCTTAATTCTAGACCCTTTACCATGCTCACGTTACCGCAAGGCCTTACCTCCCAAACAACGGATTGTTTGCCGATGGCTCTGCAATGGTGGAAGAGGACCCTAAACCCTAAACCCTAAACCCTAAACCCCAAGGACTGCTGGTGCACCCCAAGGGTTCCTTGTAGCCTACTGGGCCAGCCTTGTTGTGTTTGACAAATGCTTGTACCCTCAGGGTGCAAATACCTAGTAATCATATACTTGCCCAAAACCTGTACCATAGTTCCTATTACCCAAAACCCAAGTCCTTAAGTATTGAGTACTTGGACCCTCTGCGGTACTCAACAGCCTGTCCAGCTGTACTATGGGTAGAAGCGGCCAAGAAATTTAGAGAGACATTGACTAAGCCCTAAACCATTGGGGTTTGCGTCTTCGGGGCATTGGGTTCATTGCTTTGCAGTTGGCTGCTGCTAAATTGGAAATTCATGGGTGCGTGTATCCTACTTGTAAATATACGTATAAACTGAGTAACGCGAACATGGTCATGCTTTCGTATTCGGACCCGGACGAATAAGAACCCTAAACCCTAAATCCTGCAGCAGAGTCTGATTTCATCCAACATGAAGACATTCCTAATGAGTAAGGTACTTAGGTTGTAGATATGTGTGGATGGAGGGCTTCCCCAAACCCTCAACTTTACAATCATCCAGGACGAAAATATTCCTGATAAGTATGAGGTATATAGGATGTAGATTGAGGGTCTAGGGCCACGGCTTTCTTTAAGGTTCTCCTAGTACCTCCCCCACTTGTACCCTGAATGCCCTGATGTTGTGTATCACTTTTTTTTTTTTTTTTTTT